>JASGXE010014629.1:0-10898 GCA_030068105.1 Sinentomon sp. SZTP_YWyxl | reverse complement strand
GAGGAATTCATGCTGAGAAAATAAATAATGCTTCTTGTATTAACATATTTTTAGGCCAGCTTCTTTGCACAAAACGATATGAAACAACAAAAGACAAATACCTGATCGAGGATCCTCTTTCTATTTTCATGTGCTTAATTAGGAAAGGGAACGATGCTCGCAGTTGCCCTGTGGCCAAACTTATGATTGTGCCTGAACACACCCTATCATCGAACAACACCTCGCGGTGTGACGCGCTGCCTGGGTGACGCTGACCTACCGTGCGTGGGCAGGGAGAAGGGGAAGGGATGTCGATGGTGAGCTCCTTCTGATCCAAGATCCTATCAGTCGTTGAACGATGCCAAGATTGCGGCTATCAGCCAGCAATGGCAACAGCAGAAGTGACTGGATCAATCGACAAGGTATGGCTCCCAGAACCACGAGTCCAGTCTTCTATCTAGTCACCAGCTTAACAGTTCAAGCTCCAATTTTTGTCACCGCATCACTCGAGTTCAAGATTATTGACTCGGTCAATGGCGAAATCGCTTCAGCAATTGCTTGCCAAGTGTTTGTGACTTTCGACATAAGCCGTTCCAACCTCGAGACAGCAATCACCATCAGATTCATCGGATTCGTGTGTGAATTGCACTTCGTACACTTTCGTGGCACTTCGTACACTTACGTTCGTGCGATGACATGTCTTAGCTTTCGACACACTTGACAGACAGCAATTTGCTCGACAATAATTCGGCGTTATGTGCCTGGACACTTTCGACACTGACAACCAGCGTTCAATTGATGTGAGCACTCGTCTCTTCAATTCGGAACCGAGAACAATGATCTTTTATCGTGACGAGAGTTTTGAATCGAACAATGAATTTTGAATAAGATGGCGTCGACTCGCAACAGAATCAAAATTGATGAAGTTGTTTCTTACGTCCATAGACAGACATGAACTCGACAGATTTCCCAACCACTGATGTTTTCGAAGAACAGTTTCTCCTCAAACTCCCCTTGGATTCCCAAAATTCCTCTCCAAATTCCCCAGAAGACCCCAGAATTTTCCAAAAAGCCGCTTGACACCAACTTCACGTCAGCAGCCATCAGCGCCTCCAAACGAACAACCACGTTTTCTTTCGACGCAGTTCCGATAAAAAAAATCCAGTGTGTCCCGTCGTCGGAACGAACTTTCGGACGATCGGGATTTTTAGGGGAATCGGAATCGAAGCTTCCTGAATTTTGAATTTCCATTTTTTCGTTTTGCGATTGTGCGAACATTTGCTTTTTTCGGCCGAGTGTTTCTTCTTCTCATTTCGTGTCAGAACCACTCGTTTTTGCGGTGAACTATGTTAGACTTGGTAGCAGGTAAGGTAGGTCTAGGTATGTAGTAGTATGAGTGTACCGGATGGCAAAAGGCCTCACACACATTGCAAGTTCCACAGCCATCACTTTGTTGCATCCCGCATAAATTTGCTCACATGCTGCTCTGCGCCACTGTTCAATCGATATGTCAGAGCATGAACTGGCTTCAAATTCAGATCTGACAGGAGACAACACAGGGCCACAGGGCTCTGCGATCAGTGTTTTTTTGCATTGAATCAAATATCAAATAGAGGACAGAGGACGTAAAAAATTGAATTCGAATTGAATCGAATACTCGCCTGAAAAACTCGAACACCAATGTATCGAATTCAAATAAATAGGAAGTCGAATAATTTTCAGAATTTGACCGACGTAAGGTGCCTAAGTAACTCGATTGACCAATTTTGCTTTTCTCTTTGTTGTTCCACACACACTGGAAATCCAAGAATAGTAAAATCATTGTTGTAGTCTCATCTAGAAATCATAGAATAAAGTAGGTACATAGTCATCTTTCTCTGGTAGGTACCTACCTAATCATGGAATAGGAAAGCAGGTGACAGGTGATAGGTACCTCCTGGCTCCTACCTCCTAACCAATTTTCTCTTAAAATATTGTATAAAGAATCCATTATGCGTTGGGTGTTTTGCATTGCCTTAGTTTTTGGCCTGTCATAGGCTACACTATTTGGAACAATGAAGAGAATATGAAAACCAACCAGATAGAGCAGCACAGGCTTAGATTTGAGCATCTGCTACAAAAATGGAAACCCTTTTTTTATGCATTGACTCTTTGATCGGCCGATGTCGGTCGCTGCCAGCAGCTTGTGCCGGTCACTGATTCAGAAGCCGGTGTCTTAAGCAGTTTATTCAGCAGCCAGCATCGATAGATGTCAGCAGCCGATGCCGTCGGTGTCAGCAGCCGGTGTCGGTCCGAGTTGGCAGCCAGCCGATTTGGTCACTGATTCAGCAATGGGTGAAGGTCGCTGATTCAGCAGTCGATGGTGGTTGCTGATTCAGCAGCCGATGCCCGTCGCTGAATCAGAAGTTGGTGTCGGTCGCTGATTTACCTAACAGCCGGTGTCGGTCGCTGATAATGCACTCTGCGGCCAGTGTCAGTCACTGATTCAGTGATTCAGTAGTTGATAAATTTCCAATTATCCTTTGGGCAGGGTATATGATTAATAACAGTTCTCACCTTTGATCCCATTGGACCGCTGCCCGTCGTTCACTTCTCATCAATGGTTGACTACGATCCTTGCGGTTTGCACATCAAACCTCGTCAGGTCATAAACACTGAAACATGATCAGGAGGAGTTGGTGTTGAAATGAATGCCGAAAGTTTGAAGAATGATGTTGCCAAGTGTCGAAGGTTAAAATTGCAGGGTGCCATGCTGAGAAGCTGATGGTCCCAGAGTCGGTCACAGCAGATGTTATTGATTCAGTGTTGGTGTAGGTCGCTGCAGTCAGCAGACAGTTTTGCTCATTGATGTCCGCAGCTAATGTCGGTTACAGATAACACGTGTCGGTCTTACCCAATGTCGCTGGTGATGTCGGTCGCCAATTCAGCAGCCGTGTCGTTTGCTGGTAAAATGGCTGGTGTCAATTGCTGATTCAGCAGCCGGAGTCGGATTGCTGATTCAGCAGTAACTGCTGTTAGCAGAAGCAGATAGTGTCTCTCACTGCTATCAGCACAGCGTGTATCCTGTGATGTCGGTCGCTGATGTCTGATTGTCTAATGACACTGTTCTGTTGGCCGCTGATGTCAGCAATCAGCAGCTAGCTGGTAGGTATCGGGACACTTTTCGGGAGCCGATGTTGGTCACTGAATCTGCATCCAGTGTCCGTCAGGCATCACTGATTCAGCCAGCAGCCGGTGTTGGTTGCTGATTCAGCAGACTGTGTTGGTCGTTGTTTGTTATCAGCAGACGGTGTCTGCACCTGATGACAGCAGTTGTCGGTCACTAATGTCACGTCGTCAATGTACCTACATGCATTTTGTGTGCAATGCTTGCTAATCCAATTCTATTTATTGGACAAGCAAGCATTCCCAATAATTTCAAGCAAGCATTCCCAAAGCAAAAATTTCCCAGAAAAAATTGTTTCCGACGGGATATCTTTCCTTTGACAACTCAGGTTTTGGTTCTTGACATCTTTCTAGTGGCTGGACCAATACCCAGTCACCAGAAAGATGTCAACAACCAAAACCTGAGTTGTCAAAGGAAAGATATCCCGTCTGAAACACTTTTTCTGGGAAATTAACAAGGCCAGGTGTGTGTATGGACTGTGGAGGAACCTAGATAGGTGCCTCCTAGAAGCAAAAAAACACCTTCCTTGCTTCAGTTGAGTAAACTGCCCACCAGCAAGCTGGGGTAGCTGGCAAATTCCGAAAATCCCCAGTGCACCACCAGCATGCAGACTGGCAGCCCCATCACACTGCCAGCAGCCATATGTTTGTTTTTCCAACCCAAACAGCCCCAATTCCCCTCATACAAGTTGCCAGCAGACAGTGATGCTCATTGCAAGAAGTCCAAAGAAATAAGGTGGTCCCTGAAAACCGGACAGCCGGACAGGCAGAAAGGGCCGCCGGACCGACCCGGACAGGTTAGGTTAGGTTATATTAGGTTAGGATAGACTATCCTAACCTAACCTAACCCGTCCGGGTCGGTCCGGTGGTCCTGTCCGGCAGTCCTGTCCGGCTGTCCGGTTTTCAGGGACCACCAAAAAATAACAGGTTTCACAAAGACGAAGTTCATGAAGTTGAAGTTTTCGTGGTCCTTGAATACCACATCTACCCGCCATTTTCCTGGCTGTCACATTGAATGTGCCGCAAAAAGTTCCCAGTGGGAAAAGAAAACTCAAAAACATCGAAACAAACCGCACATTTCACAACAAAATCACCAAGAAAAGATCGCGAACGCACGCACACACGTAACGAACCGGATCGACACGGCGGCGGCCATTTTGAAATTCAAAGATGGCCGACGGCGCATTCTTTTTTTTCCAAAACGGGAAAACGCGATCGCGGCCGCGAAATTTTTTTTTTTTTTTGAAAAGTGCGGCAGTGTTTTTTTCCATTCAGTGTTTTTTTATTCCAAAAAAATTGTTGGATTCGAAGTGATTTTCGAATCCTTTTGTCGAATCCGAATCCTGAGTTGCTCGAATCCGAATCCTCTCGAATCCTGACAACCTCGAATCCAACTCGAATCCGGATTCAAATTTCGAATCCCAAATTTTCGAATCCGAATCCTGGATTCGGATTCGAGCTCGAATCCGAATCCAGGATTCGCACACCCCTAGTACCTACTTGGTTGTAGGTTAGGCAGGTCTGGGTAGTAGGCGACTAGGCGTGTACCGGATGGCAAAAAGGCCTCACACACGTTGCAAGTTTCACAGCCATCACTTTGTGGCATCCCGCACCTAAATTTGCTCAAATCTGCTCCCCGTCACTGTTCAATCGAGATGTCAGAGCATGAGCTGGCTTCAAATTCAGGTCTGACAGGCGACAGACAGGGCCACAGGCCTCGGCGATCAGTGGTTTTTTGCCTTGAATCAAATATCGAATAGAGGACGTAGAAAATTGAAATCGAATCGAGTCGAATACTAGCCTGAAAAACTCGAATACGTATCGAATTCAAACAGGAAGCAGGGATGGGTAAATTGGAAATTGGACACGTATTATACGTGACGTATTATACTCACGTATAATACGCGTATAAAACGTATAAAACCAAAAAAAGACATGTGGCACGTAGTTTTTCTCGTTATTTTGAGCACATCGCAATGCAAGTGAGTAAGCAGGCCTAAATTAAAAGAGAAAAGATCAGCAACAGGATAAGTCTTTTTATCAATTGCAAAAAGAACACAGGCAGGTAGCTAGATAGATACGCGTCCCTACCAAATGTTGACATTAGGCAGGTCTGACTATTACTGCTGCCTTTTCCATGCTAAAGAACTGCGATGAGCATTCACAACTCCTTTTTGCCATTGGACTGGTATCATTTTGTGGTCATTGCTTTGTCTGCAAATTTCCACAAGATCAGAAAAGAACACTGACCAACAAACAAATTCCTGCACAAAATTAGTTGGGTCTGAATAAAAAAATTGTATTTCCTTTTGAATTTTTTTAATTATATTGAATATGTTTTAATTGATTAGGCATCAATTAATGTTGTTGGTAACTACTTGTTGGGAGCCCAAAAATTTTGAGAACTAGTTTTCGCCAACATTTGAGTCCAGACAGAGGGGTCAAGGCATAATGTGCTTTGTCATTGATTGCATTGGGAGCTCAGTACAGTTTTTTGGCATATTCAACATCCTCTTTAAATTTTACGAATTTTTTTACCTTTGAGCAGTACCTACCTGCCTTAAGGAACATGCTTTTGAAAAAAGGATAACAGAAGTTGGTGAATGGATCTTTTTTAAGGCGTCTCAATAAAAACATTTGTGAAATACGAGTAACCTCAGAGTAAGAGTCGTTTGGAGAATTGCAGGACATAGAGAAGTGAAGGTCACGTTATTTTTTCCATTTTTGAATGAGTTTAAATTTTGCACACGGTGTCTTGGATTTACTAAAACATTGCTGCATCTCATTTGGCATAAACAGCACCAGTTCTCACCAAACAAATCTAATCCACTCATGCTCAACATTGCTGTGGGTACCTTGAACTTGGAAACTTCAAGCATTGTACCTTGAATCTGTTTGTAAACTGAAGGAGCAAATAGTTTAGTTAAGAAAATAAATTGAAGTGTTTTAACTTGTGGCATGGGTGAACCATGACATATCCCATCTTCCCACTGACCGTATTAATTTTGTACTGATCTTTGGCCCAATTTGAGCAATTTGAAAACTAATTCAAAGTGCAGACAAAGCAATTCCCAGCATTGCCAATCAGTTGGGCTTAAACCCATTGTGGCATCATCATGCGATGGCTGTCCTCCTTTATTTGCTTTTAAGTCACGAAAAAAATGAAACCCATTACAGAGAAAAAATGTGAAAACATCGCAGTCAACGAAAAGAAAATTCCCAGTCCCATTATTTCACACAACATGAACGAATCGACTTAAAATTCCTAGCTTAAATGTCGATTGCTGCACAAGTATTGCATCTTGACCCTATACGTTTTCGTTTAAACTTCTTTAATTATCTAAATAAATACAAATCTTACGACTCTGGCAATATGCCCAATCAATTTACCCGCCACTTTGCACCCCAAAAACATGTGCCATGTGCTGACATCCGGCGAAACGTATAATACGTGGGTTTTATACGTACGTATAATACTACGTATAATACCGTAAATTTTACCGTATAATACGTGACGTATTATACCTACCCATCCCTGACAGGAAGTCGAATAAATTTCTGAAAATGATCCGACGCAGGTGCCAACCTAACTCGATAGACCAATTAGGTTGCTTTTCTCTTTGTTGTTCCACACACACTGCAAATCTGAGAACAGTAAAATCATTGTAGTCTAGTCTGGAAATCATACAATAAAGTAGTTACATGGTCATATCTTTCTCTGGTAGGTTATCATGGAGTAAAGCAGGTGGTACCTCCTACTTACCTCAAGTAACCATTTTCTCTTGTAATAAGTGTATAAAGAATCCAATTTACGTAGGGTGCTTTGCATTGCCTAAGTCTTTGGCCTTGTGTCATAGGCTATTTGGAGCAATGCTGCATCCATTTTCTAAGAGAATATGAAAATCAACCAAATGGAGCATCAGCACAGGCTTAGATTTGAGGGCCTGCTTCTAATATGGGGAAACCCTTTTATGCATTGACTCTTTTATCGGCCAGTGTCGGTAGTTGTCATTAGCCGGTGTCGGTCGCTGACAGCAGCTTGTGTCGGTCACTGATTCAGAAGCCGGGTCTGTAAGCAGCTTATTCAGCAGCCAGTGTCGGTCGATGTCAGAAACTATGCAGTCGTGTCGGCAGCCGGTGTCGGTCCTTGTCGGCAACCAGCCGATATTGGTCACCGATTTAGCAACGGGTGAAGGTCGCTGATTCTGCAGCCAATGGTGATTGCTGTGCAGCCGATGCCAGTCAGCAGTCGCTGATCCGGTGTCGGCGCTGATTCTGCAGCCAGTTTCAGTCACTGATTCAGTAGGTAGTTGGTGTAGGTCGCTGCTGTCAGCAGCCAGTTTCGTTCATTGATGTCCGC
Source organism: Sinentomon sp. SZTP_YWyxl (assembly GCA_030068105.1). NCBI lineage: Eukaryota > Metazoa > Arthropoda > Protura > Sinentomata > Sinentomidae > Sinentomon > Sinentomon sp. SZTP_YWyxl. The sequence continues at coordinate 3,394 of JASGXE010014629.1, read as the reverse complement.
AGCTGGTGTCGGTTGCAGATGTCAACACGTGTCGGTCTTTACCAAATGTCACAAGCGATGTCGGTCGCCAATTCAGCAGCCGTGTCGTTTGCTGGTTCAATGGCTGGTGTTAATCGGCAATTGCTGATTCAGCAGCCGGGGTCAGTTTGCTGATTCAGCAGTCGCTGCTGTTCTGCGCCGAAGACAACAGGTAGTGTCTCTCACTGATATTTGGACAGCGGGCATCCTGTTGTGTCAGTCGCTGATGTCTGATCGTCTAATGACACTTCTGTTGGCCGCTGATGTCAGCAATCAGCAGCTGGTGTCGGGACACTTTTCAGGAGCCGATGTTGGCCTTATTATGCATCTACCTAGTGTCCGTCACAGATTCAGCAGCCGGCAGGTATTGGTCGCTGATTCAGAAGACTGTGTTGGTCGCTGGTTGTTACCAGCAGACGGTGTCTAGTGCACCTGATGACAGCAGTTGTCGGTCGCTAATGTCACGCCGTCAATGCAATGCAGATAAACAAGATTGCGAGTCGAAATTGGAAGTCAGCTCTGGAAGTGACTAAAACGCTGAACCTGCTTGTCGTGCTTGTCCTGCTGGTAATGGCCAGGTAAGGGTTAGGTTAGGGTTAGGTGAGGTTAGTTCAGGCATAGCGGAGTTGAAGGATATAGTGTGCGCACGAGCGCTTGTTGCGCGTTCCGTCCGCAGGTCGGCGCTAATGTCGAAAGAGGGACGACTCGGTGAAAATGCAATGCGGTTTGCTGGCGGAACACCATTGTAAATGGGAATGAATCAAGTGGATTTTCTGAGAAATTGTCATGCAAACGATCTTGAATTTGATCGGGGAAACCGCGAAGACGCCCGTGAACATTCTGAACAAGCACAAGGGCCGTTCGTTTCGGAGCTATGTCCTTGGATGGCAAGACATTCGAAAAGGGAGAGTGATCCTGAAAGTCGCTGAACCACTTGGAAAATAGACGAGGAACGACCCTGAGTGAGATCGGGGAAACCCAGAAGACCCCCCAATGAACAAAAAAGTCGGTGAACACCAGGAAACAGGCCAGGTTTGACCCTGAATTTTGTCGGAGAAACCTGGAAAACCCCCCGGAAGCAGCCGTGAAAGGTCACTCAGGGCCGTCCAGTTTTGGCGCTATGGCCCTCGAATGGTGGGGGATACCCAAAAAAGAAGGAACGGTCAAAAATGTTGGTGAAACACTCGCAAATAGTCCAGTAACGATCCTGAATTTGAATGGGGCAAACCATGAAGACCCCCTGGGAACAGCCGTGAAAGGTCAATCAGGGCCGTCAGGTTCGCAGTTTGAAAATATGAAATGTTCTGAAAGCAGGTGGAACACCTCGGCTTAGAACGACCTTGGGATTGATGGGAATATCCGAAACCCCCTGGTGACGCAACCAGTTTCCATCCAGCAAACTTGCACAAGCGAAATAAACATTCATCGTCAGCGGTCATATGAATTTGGATGGTTGGGTTCTCTTGGGCTATTTGCGAGTGCTCAAGCATTTTCGTTGAGCTCAGGGCCTCCTCTTCAAAAAGTGTCTATGGTTATTATTTATTCCTTCTTGAACATTCCTGGGTGTTCCTGATTCTTCCAGAGATTTTCAGTCAGGCCTATTGCCGATCCGATTCGGGATCATTCTCGACCTATCGCCAAGTTCTGCACCATCAGGGTCATTCGATGTTTTGATGCTTTTTCAAACTCTTGCACTTCCATCCCTCTTTTTGAAATGTAAATTCCTTGTTTTTCCTGGGACCACCTTCTTTCGGGGGTCATAGCCCTGGGTAACTAACTGCTCAGAATTTTTCCCTGGGGCTTAGTTCTGTATCCTCGATCAACTGCGAGAGTCGTCCCAAACAGACTTCCAACTGTCTCACCGGCTATCAGGATCATTCCTATTTTCGGGGGTGTCGGGGTAGAAGAAATCACCTTGATATCTGAAAGTGATGTCTCACCCTCAGAATATCGTCATCGGGTTTAAGTTAACTGCATGTTGATGATAATTGGGAAAGCACTGGCAATACAACAAAGACCGGAAGAAGACCTACGTGGATACCGTAAAATGGTAGACCTCTGGAATTTATCAGAATAAGAAATAGGTAGAAGGGAAAGCCACAGACTAGCTCAGTGAGAAAGGGCCATCTTCAGGGCGGGGTGGAACCCAAAGATTTGAAAAGGGAGAACCACTCAGGCCACTCTGCCACTCAACAATAAAAAATTAAAAGGCCATTCCAGTTTTGCTCTTGTAATGAATTCTACATATCGGTAGCTAAATAAATTCAACAATGTATGGGCCTCATTTAAAAAAAACAATCACAATGAAATCACATAGGTTCAAATCAACCTCACACACAACAAAATGTGGCAGGTAAAAGAAGAAATGGCAAAGACAATAAAGGCCTGAGCTTAAAGTCAGACAACGGACATCTAACGATTCTGTTTGCCCTTCACAGCACGAGCCATCGCATATTTCCCAAATGAGTGGACAAGTCGAGTAGGTGGATCCAACCTCACCAATGTTGTTCAGGCATGTAAGCAAACACGATCCAACATGCCAGAGGTGTAACCGGTTATGCAATCCCTAACAGACATGAAACAACAGAAGATCCCAACTTATCCTGTGGTGGCAAGTCTTTCCTGATTACCCTTTTGCTTCCAAATGCCGGAGACAGTTGCAATGGGCTTTATTCCTTCACCAACCAATGATGTGGGAATGACAATGGTCAACCATGTTGAACATCAAAATGTGCGTGGGTTTAGCAGAAGCCAATATTGTTGCTGGATATAGCAAGCCCAAAGCTTTTGAAAGCTGGGCAGAAAAGCCAATCGGATATGACAAAATCAATCGAATGTGCATCAATTCGTCATTCAATGCTTTGAAAGCAAGCCAGATGATTGGCAGAAAATATGTGATTGAACTGCATATGAGCAGCAATAATCGCTTGTGCAATTCCTGTGCCAAAAGAAAAATCTCATTAGCCAAGCCACGGAAAACAGGACTCCCAAAAAACCCGACACCTGGCAAATTCACGAATTTGTGCCTTCAGCCGAAGGATTTACGGTGGCGCATTCAATCATCTTATACGGCCAGTTTTTGAAGTTTTTGAAAAATCGGAAAATTTAAAAAAAACATGAAAAGTGAAAACCGCAATAAGTTGAGCAGCCAAAAGGTGATAGTTGACAAGCTTCAGATCTTTTTTCAAATGAAATGGCATCTTGTGACCACAAGTCACAGGATGCTCACACAACCGCCCCCAACTTTTAGATTCGCAGTATGGGACCTAACATGCAGGTACCATTTGCGAATCGTCTTTGTATCCCTTTATTTATTGTCCTCTTGCCATGCAATTGAGAGAAACATAACTACCTTTTCTTTGTCAAAAAAATGTGT
>JASGXE010014628.1:0-11523 GCA_030068105.1 Sinentomon sp. SZTP_YWyxl | reverse complement strand
GCAGGTCACCAGTGAAACAGAACGGATATTGGTTGGCGGAGGTGACGACAGGTTACCGAGCTTTCATTGACCCAGACCGCACCGTCGTCCTCTGTTCTTCTTTTCAACAATGCACGCGACAGAGTCTCAACAATGCAAGCAAACATGCATGCAACATGACATGACAGACGTATAAAGGAGCGGGGCGTGATGCCCCCTGCCGACTGGGGGCAGTTTATTTATGTCAATCGATCGATCGATATCAATGTTGACAGATTTAATCAAGTCTAACGTGTCGATAGGCCGTTTAATAATTGTCGATTAGGTCAGTTTGAAGTGCAAAGGAAGAACGTATAATCGCAATAAAGTCTAATGGGAATAAAGTCTTCCCGGAATGACACCTACTAAAATAACGACAATCAATCGAAAAGTGATAAGTCGATATAATAATAAGTCGATGTGATTCAGGAAAGCCCTGTACAGTTTCCGTAAAGCCTCTGCAAAGAATGCAATCGTCGTGTATTTTTTTCTGTGAAAATGGGGGAAGTTCCCGAAATGGTTCTCGAATCATTACGCGCCTCCATCAACAAAATATCGAACAAAGAAGTCTGATTTCTATTTGTTTTGAATAATCTCTGACTTTTAATGGTTTTCACAAATTAAAGTTGGTGTGTACAATCTTATCAAAGATCATAATCAAATGACCAGAACAAAAACTCAAATAAATTGATGCTAAAAAAAGAAATTAGTTTCAGCTATGCGGAATTATGCTGGAGTGCAAGACAATCGGTATCAATATTCCTTCTCATGTCACATGCGCTCAGCTTTAACTCAATGGCCATTTTTGCGTGTGGATTTGTGTGTTGGAAATGTAATTTCTATGCACAGCGCTGCCCCTATTGCATTTTTCATCCGGCTGCTGAATTGACTATTGGGTCGATGTTGAATGCGAATGGTAAAGGGGAACGCGGCCGAATGTGATCTGTTGATCACAATTTTTTGACAGTGACTTGCAGTGACATTCCAGCAGGCAAAATCGACACAACATTGCACAGTGTACGAGGGCTGTTCAATATCAAGTAAGACTGACACCACTGTGACCCTCCCTTAGCACCTACGGTTCTTCTTTTGATCATATTTAAAAATTCGTTGTTGTGTGGTACTCTGGTCAAATTTCAAGGGAAATGCTCCAGCCTTGTGGATTTTGGATGCATTTGAAAATTACGTCGTGAATTAATTTGCCGGAAAATTGTTTATTTTGAAATGTTAGACAAAAGGCAAGTGGTATGATTTTTCGTGTTCACTAGAAAAATATGAATAGTTTTCTTGACTTGTCCATTTCGCTATAGAGGGAGTTGTGCTCTTTCGCTAGGGGCTACTTTGTGTGATTTTTCCTGTTTCGGAGAAATCATCGGGCGTTAATTGTGAGAAGTTGGCCGAAAAAGCTGACAACATTGAGTAGAGAACAAACAAGTTATCACTGGAACAATAATTGAGGATGTAGGGTGTTTTCTTGCTGTTCGCAGTCTGTAGCCTTCAAAAAAGCATCAATGGTGATAGATTTCGTAGGATTTGGCAAGATTTCTGAAAAAAAAAACGGGTTCATCATCAGACGTTCACAACGCAGGTTTTACTGAACAACAAACATATGCAATTGAGCACTGATAGAAATCGACCATGTTTTCGGGTACTATAAATATCCCTCAATGGTGCTTGAAGGCATGAAAGTGGATATGTTCAACCCTTGACTAAAAATTCAAAAAATGAGGGTTCTTGAAGGAGTCGGAAGATCTTTTTGGACACTTCATCAATTTTAGGTGGTAAATTACGACCTCTGAGATGGGTTGACTTGGAATTAGCCAGAAAAAGGCGCTATGAAGGTAGCAATCTTGGGGAATCGTCAGCGAAGGAGCTATGAAAGCACCCATGAGGGTTCTTGGTGAAAAGGTGGACGCAGAGACGCTCAATGCTATATGAAGTCTTATGCATATAGGAAATGTCTTTAAAACACCCTTGATGTGGCTTGGCGAATCCAGAAGCAACAGTGAAACCACTTTTAGCCGGATCTTAGCTGAAGTGTATGGATCCAAGTCGAATTGGGAGAACCAATTGTTGCTCAAATGGCCACCTGCACATGTGCATGCTGGGTTTCAAGCAAACCGGATTTTTTTTCTTTGGCCAATTGAACAGATCAATGTCGTGACTCCACAATGAGCAGCAAATTCAAGTAGTGCGGAAGGATGTGTCGATGGCAACCATGTCAAAGCATGGTGTTGCTTAACAATGGAATGGAATGTCGACCCCAATTTAAAATGTACTTCATAATGTGTTTAATATACCTATATTGACAGAGCATCTTTGCCTCTCCCTCCCTCCTCTCTCTCTCTCTGGCGTTGGGTGCATTCTTTGGGGTTCTGAGTGTCGGTCATCGTGGTGCAATCGCGTCTTCAGTCTGATTCTTGCGCTGGTTGCTCAACATGCGTTTCTCCTCGATTGAAGGATGTGCTTCAAAGTCCCAGATTTTTTGGACATAATCATTAGGGTTAGGATTGTAGGTAGGGCTAGGATGATAGGTAGGGCTAGGATAGTTGTTATAGGGTAGGTTGCTTATGTTCAAAATCTCTGGGACCTACAAGAGCATCCTCCTCGCAAGAAACGTATGCTGAGCCGGATATTTTGCATTGCGACAGTTTACAGTTAATTTCTGTGCAACAAAATAGTTTTTGAACGGGAGTTTTCGAAATTTAATTTCAAATCGGGAGGCCTTTCATTTTTACACCCAAAATTGTGCGTCAAAAATGAACCTCACATGTTTCATGCGAAAATAATCAAACGTGGCTGTGCCATTGTCGCCGCTTCTCGCCATGACCCAATTCTCCATTTCCGCCATGGTCGCCAAACCCGTACAAAAATATGTTTGCCTTCTGAACCTTCGTAAACTTAACGATGAAGTTTCAGAAGACAAATATATTTCAAGTTCAGGTTTGGCGACCATGGCGGAAATCGAGGACCGAGGTCGACAATGGCACAGCCAATTGTTTGATTGTTTTGCATGGAATATATGAAATTTATTTTTGCAGCACAATTTTGGATCAAAAAATGATTGTTCTTTCGTCTAGAAGTTAAAAGGTTGGAAGACTAACGTTTTAAAAACACTTTGTTGAACATAAATTAACATCAAATTATCGCAATGTAAAATTCTGGAAAAGTAAACCCTTTATGAACAACCACCGATGGAACTTGAATAGAATGGCGAAGTGGATGGAATGCCACATATGAGGATGTATGAACAACCACCGAAGGATGTTGAATGGAACGGCAAAGTGGCCGCAGTGCCATCCTGTAGGTTTTCCGAACGACCACTGAGGGATCTTCACAGACACTAAAAAGTGCCAACATTACCACCTGGTTGGTTCTATTAATAACCATCGAGGGATCTTGAAAGGCCTCGAAGAGTGTCATGAACGCCGCCAAAAAGGTTCTATGAAGGACCACTTGGGGACGATAAATGAACTGGCAAAGTGGCCATAAGGCCACGATGGATGGAGAAAAACCCTGGAGGATCCAAAAAGCCACATTGAGGGTTGACCGAAGTCACTCCAATTGAGGGATCTTTAAAATACCCTCATAATGAGAGTACTATGAAGAACCTTTGAGGTGGCCCCTGGTGTTGCAAACTCAAGAACCCTTAAAGGTCCTTATTAGCTCCTGTTTTTTCTATGAGTGAGGGCTAGTACCTGGCCAGGAGAGCCACTGAATGTGAACTTCATCAAATGTTCAATCCTCACATTGTTAACCTGAAGTTTTTGCTTTTTCCTAAGTTGCAAAACATGTGAAAATCATGCGCTTTCTCTCATCTGAGGTAGAATCAAAGAAAGCGGCAGGTGTTCTGAAGTCCCTTTCAAAACACCCTGTAGCACATGTTTACGGACAAGCAGAATTATTGTAAAACCGGGCGAAGCAGCTCAGAATGGGGTGATTTTGTTGAAAAATCACAAAGCGAACGAAATGGGCAACGAACACAGAAATGATCACAACAGTCTCACTTGATTTTGAACAGCCTTCGTATTATGAAGTGTGCATTGATGACGGGAGAGATTGATAAGTTGTTTGTTAGGATGTGCTATGGATCTAACAGATTTATGTTTCTCTCCTTGGTGTCTAACTCAAGTTATTGGAGAGAGAGAGGCATGTCATTAAGCCTATGAAAAAGGACTTGGCAGATGTTTTTATTAGTTGAAGGATGAGTTTCCAGATTCCACCATAACACGAAGAAATGCTCATAAAATTTGAGAAATGCTTTGGATCTTCCAGAGTAAAGTTGGACCATAGCTAACTGGAGAAGGGACTGAATACGAGTACTTCTCTTTTACACCGTTGTGTAGCCGGTAGCCGCGAGGTGAGATACAGGAAGAAGGTCCTTCCTGTCTAAATTGTGAAGAGTGAGAAGGGTGTGTAGGAGAGTTGTTTCAACACACAAAGAAAGACAAGTGGAAAGGTGTTGAGGAATCTGGTGTTATTAATTCATTTCAGCAGAACATTTCGTTTCAGTGAACGGAACAGTTAAACCAATGAAGATGCCTTGGCTTGGATGCTTGGGTTGATTTGCATTTCAAGTGTTTCACTTGAAGTTACAAGTTAAAATTTATTTCTTAATTTTTCTTGACATTTTTAAAGTGATTTGGTAAATGAGTATGTCAGACTGAACTTATTGATTGTTATTGTCATTCAGTCATTTCTTTACCTATTTCATTTAAACTTGGGTTTCTTTAAGGTATTATTTGAGTGATATTAATTGATTGAGGCTAGTAGTTAAAGCCAGTTAGTGCAACAGATTAGGGAAGGGCCTGTCCTTATAGCTGGCAAGAACTGATCTCCGAAAGGAAGTTAACTTGAGAAAGAAATGAGAACAGAGGACTCAGAGAAGAATAGCTACAATAATCGCGGAGATTTAGACGACGTCCTGTTTACGGCATAGAATGACCACTTTTAAACTTTTATTTTTTCCTAATGCGCAAATGACAATCTGGAGCCGCATTTGAAAGCCTCTTGTTTTGGAAGTTTTGTTGAACTATGTAAGAAGTGAATACCAAGCATCAAGTTGACAAGAGGCATCAGGTGGTAAGGGTTAGCTGGGCTAGAGCAGGCTAAATACTTTATAGTGGAAAGGTAAACCGCAAATGACGTTCAAAATTTGTTACTCAAATTATGAGCTTCTACTTTTAAGTTTCGTCGTTTTGTCAATGGTAGGTACTTGCTGTAACTTGTACAGACAACTTTGTACAGAATGCGGGGTCCATGGCGCACACCATGAAAAGCGCTGACAGAATAATGTACTATAAATGTAAAATTTGCGCACTGTTCATATTTGAGCAAAAATTCCATGATGCCAAGAACGAAGATTCTCTTTTATAACCGTGGTCAAAATCTGACATCTCCAGAAAGCTCTTTTTGAAATCAGGCGTTTTAATTTATACATCAGCTGGATAAGAGAAACAAGAAAAAAAAACAAAGTTCCGCTACTACTAGGCCTATATGCAATGCGAAATTGAGGACTCAGCTCATGAGCACTTGCAATGGGTGGAGTTCAGGAAGCATCAACTTTTTGGAGAAGTTGGCAGTTGGTGTTGAGGATCTCGCTCGGACACCCGACTGTCTTTGTGCAGAAACACAGTGCACGAAGTTATTGTGCATCTTTGTTGTGCCCAAAAACTGGTGCAAGTTAATTATTCGAATTGACGACTAATTTTGAAGTAATCTGGTGCATAGCATTTCTGAGATTGGATTGTGGCTCAACTCGTCGTGCAATTGTTGAGATGTACCTACATAAGGAAATAGGAATCTGGGCGATTTCCGGCAGAATGTGCTTACCTTTTCGCGCGCGACCTTTAGGTTCGAGCACGTTTCGTGCCCAATTATTCACACGCAATGAAGGTGGCCATCACAACACGTGATGGCCATGTCGGATTGCATACTTATGGGAAAGGTTTCGGTGTACCTTTAAGAAACTTTTGGGAAATGTTATGTCCAAATTTGTCCAGAAAACTTTAAGAAAACAAAATAACAAAAATTCGGTTTTGGTAAAACTTCTCAAATGGCATAAATTGACTAGATAGATAGATAGATAGATACTGTATTAAGTCGAAAATAGTGTTCTTTAAAAATACGATTCTTTTTTCGACGACCATTGCTCTAGACGAATTTTGAGCGTTGCCTCATGCCTGGTTGGTGGCAACGAAAAAACTCGCGTTTATTCTGAAGTAATTTCACACACCGTTCATCACGACGTTTTAACATTTATATACGAAAAGGTTCAAGTCCAACACTTTTTTTTGCTTCTTACAACTTTATTTTTTATGACTCGTTTTGTGACTTCCTCTTTATGATTTCCTTTTAATGGCTTAGTTTTTATGATCCATTTTTATTATTCCTTTTGGTGGTGCCTTTTTATGACTGCAGATCCAATTGCCCTTCATGATTGGGCATATGAGTCCTTTTTGTGACTTACTTTTCACGCCTTATACTTTATGACTTTATGACTTCCTTTTTATGACTTCCCATATGACTTCGTTTGACTTTCTTTTTGTGACTCCATTTTATGGCTACTTTTTAAATCATTGCCTTGTGAGTGTTTTTCTTTGTGTGGGTCCTCTCTGGTGTCATCGTGAATTCGTTTGAGCGGGATGAGTGTGGCCTGGGCGCGTTGGACCAGAACTCAGACGAAAAACCTCACATCGATCCATGACACCGGACCTATCATACCTGCCAATTCAATGGCGGTTAATAAGTGTTGGACTTGAACCCATTGCATTCGGCCATGCATTTCTTTACAGTAATTTACATCAGACGGCATACTTTGCTGTCACCATCTCCACCAGCACCGCCTCCGCCCGTAGACGGTTGACCCAGGCAATAGCTCTCCATAGTTCGTCTTGGTTTTGTTGGCTTCTGTTGTTTGGCCGCCTTCCCACCCAGCATTGCGCACATCCCTTCTCCATTGTTGCTCTTCCTATTGTTGAACGCCGCTGGCGGAACCGTCTCTTCGACTTTCGCATCCGCCGTCTTCGCCACGTCATTGATGCCAATGCTTGCGTGCTTTTCGGCATCGCCCTCTCCAGTGATGAGATTCTTGGTCTGGTTCACTTCATCGCTCGATGTGTCGATGGCGTTAATCTCTGCGATGTCTGCTTCGGACGGCATTAGAAAGAAAGTCTCCATGATACCCTTACCTTTGATCTCCATCTGACCACGTGACTCGTACGTGTAGGACTTACCGCTGGCTTCGAGAGCCCTATATTTTGGAGAGAGAAAAAACATGCAAAAACGTTGTCACGTGACGTTTCCGATTTACTTTGCCAATTACGATCCGGATTACTTGGACTATTTCAATACGGCCCACTTGTTCGATTTCAAATCGGACTCCTCAGCGCATTTCAATCCGGACCACTTGGTCCATTTCAATCGGGACAAAATCGAACTTTGATTGGAAACAAGGGATGAGACGCCGGATCCTGAGCAGAGGCGGTTTACGTGTTCTGTCTGCCTATTGGCTTATCTGCGTTTAACTAAAGGGTAGGAAAGAGACGATATGTATCCGGACAGCAGAAAAAGTTTATTGTCGGTTTTCTGAAAGGCTGCCTCAGTGCGGCTTATCACACCAATCATTCGACTGGAACAAAAGCCCCGGTAAAAACAAAAAACCAATTTTCAGAACTCAAACGAACATTTTGATTAATTGTAGGGGATGCAATTTTGTTGCGCGTTTGGGTCACCCACCATGAACGTTTCGCCTGTTTGTCAAATTTGTATAAGTCGAGATGAGTGACTTCATGCTATGAATTGTGTTTCAACTGTTTAACATTTTTAGAAGTCCCGGAGCATGAAAACATAAAAACGCTCCTTTAAACGTTTTGGAAATATTTGGAAGAAATGTTAAGAAGTGATCAGTTAAAACATTTCATGACACAACGAGTTTTACGTGATTTCAGAATAATTCGCCAATTTCCAATTTGATTTTAGTTTTTTTTTTTATTTGGCTGAACAGCTGGGTCATTCTTTCCTTCCATGCAGAGGTGATTAATAAAAACATTTCAATATGCCGCAAGTTTTAGACTTGATTTCAGTATATTTCTACAATTTTCAGTTTGGTGTTTTTACGGCTTTTGGATTCACATTTCTCAAGGTGTTTCTCAAGAACTCAATAACTGAATGAAGTACAAAGAGAGAAAGGATGGAAACACTTCAACGAATTGGAGGTAGAAAGTCTTTTCAAAATGTGTCGACGCGCGTGAAAGAGCAAAGTCGCTTCATAATTTCATGACGTGAAAGAGCAAGGTCTTTTTTTTACAATTCAATGACTGATAGAGCAAAGTCTTTTCAAAATTAAATTACTGAAACAGCAAAGTCATTTCAAAGTTCAATGTCTGAAAGAGAAAAGTCTTTTCACAATTCAATGACTGAATGACCAAATTCATCTCACAATTCAATGTCTGCAAGAGCGAAAGTCTTTTCACAATTCAATGACTGAAAGACCAAATTCATTTCACAATTCAATGTCTGCAAGAGCGAAAGTCTTTCCACAATTTAATGACTGAAAGACCAAAGTCATTTCACAATTCAATGTCTGCAAGAGCAAAAGTCGTTTCACAATTAAATGACTGAAAGACCAAAGTTGTTTCATGACTCAAAGAGCAAACTCTTTTCACAATTCAATGACTAAAAAAAGCAGTCGTTATAAATACAGTGACATTAGGAAAGTTGTTTCACAATTCAATGACGTGAAATACTGCAGAGAATTAAAAACTTCGTGTGAGATTTTTCTTTTTTGGAAATTTGCAAACGTCTGGAAAATTATTTACGAATATCCTGCTGCCCCGTGGAATTCAGTGGGAAGATCTATCAAAATATCACGAGAAATAACAAGGTCATGTTTCCTACAACCGTTCGTTATCTTAATGTTGGCAGTGAACTCTTTTGTGAACGTCAACAAAACATGTCGTTATTTTTAACCGTCAAAAGTTTACTGGGCTTGAAAGATTGCGGCGGAAACCGGATCACGAGATACTATATCGTAAGATCTGGATCTCACGCCAAGCAGAACATTATGAAATGCCTGCTACTTACTTATGGGCTGTCGTGCTGATGTGAATCTGTCCAGGCATTCCGTGAGATTCCATCCTGGAAGCAGTGTTCACTGTATCTCCGAACAAGCAATATCTTGGCATCTTGAGACCCACTACTCCAGCGACAACCGGTCCAGAATGAATACCAACGCGAATCTGCAATGAGAATGGTGTCGTTGCTGATAACTATACAGCTCTCCTATAACCAGCTCTCGTCTACAGCTCTACAACACACATGATTTCGGATGTCCGGAACATGTCAGGCATTGAACGTTCCCCAGATTGATTGTTCCATGCACACCAAAGTGTCTTCACATTGGTATGATAGTGATCGCGGTGTGATTGGCTGAAAAGCAGCTTGCTTCCTTCAACTTTTATTTTGTTTTTGAAGAAAAACCTGTCCGTTCGGGCAGGCACCTCAACAGAGTTGCGCCAAATCCTGCCCACTCCAGCAAGATTCACAGCGCAACTCTGTGGCTGCCAATGTAAAGACACTTTTGATGGACACACCAACAATACCGATAGCTTCTCAAACCTAATTTCATTTTTTTCCTTCTCACGATAAAAACTTCAGACAACCAAAGTGAGCCGCAAATATGATGAACATTTAACGCTGAAATGCACACGTCAATTGGACGAATGATGCACCAAATTATTCACCCTGGACTACGAATCGTCAGGACTACGAATTATCATGGTGGACTTGAGACACATTTTGGGAAAAAGTTTATGATGCACGAAGCTGCACGAAAGCGGATTTAACCCAAAAAGTGGCCAACATACCCACCATATATGTGGGGGTGGGTAGAGAGAGTTTCACGCACGCGGCATGTGCAACGTCCAAAAGTTGCTGTTCAAACGTAAATGGGAAGATAAACGAAAAAGCGTAAAATCTTTAGATGCTCTTGACAAAAGACCGGATGACCACTGATTATGATCTGATTGTGATTATGATCAATTATTTTCCACAATTTCAATGTCGCCATTTTGTGACACTTCCAAAACGTAGACGTCTTTATGATGAACAATTGAAAATGTTTCCATTCCCTCTTATAACAACCACATCACAGTTCATGGATGGGTCACAGAGACAGTGCTTGGAATGAAATCAAGTTCACCTCCTTAAACAGCAACTGCAGTGGTGACCGCAGGCTTCAAGCTTTAAGACCTTTACCGGTCTTTCGGTGTACAAAACAATGACAATTGTAGACAAATCCGCTGTAGGAAGTTAGAATTTTTTTATCAAAAAATGTTCTTTGGTACCAACATTGCCTCACTGGGGTACTCATCAGTCACCCTTACCCAGCTTGAGTTGCATGAGGCTTCTGGCTAGCTGAATGAGGGTGACTGATGAGTGCCACAGTGAGGCAAGGTTGGTACCAAAGAACATCTTTTGGAGTCTACAATTGTCATCGTCTTCATGATGATCATCCGTTTTATTGAAGAACACTTCAGTAATTACTTTTGTTAAGAGTTCACCTGCAATGGTAATCCTGTTACTGGGCTCATCACTTCGGCAGCCTTCACAACCATTCCGATGCCCTGTTTTGCCACTCTGAGTGCATGATCAGGAACTTGGACTGGGACACCACCGACAACCATGTATGCATCACCAATTGTTTCGACCTAAAATGAAGGATAAATCCCGAAGATGGAACACAGAAAACTGAAAGCTGAACACAAAACACAGAGAACACAGAAAACTGAAGTGACAGCACTTAGTTCTCAACTGCATAATAAAATCGGCAGATGAAAATAATAAAATACATCATTATAAAAACGAAGGATTGCGGGAACGAACGCTTTTGAGTACCCGCTTTCAGCTTACTCGAGTGAGTCACTGTGGCAGAGGATTTGGATTTGACTGAATTCCAGGAATGATGCTTGGATGAAACATTGAGGAACAGAATCATTTTACAAGTAGGACCATCATCCACATGCGACGCGTCACCCGCAGTTTGAAAGAAGCATATCATCAGGGGTATCCAACGTTTTCTGCACTTTATAGCAATAAATGACCGTTGAAATGCTGGACTTTAATTAGAGGTAATCCAGAATCACAGGGCCGTCTGTGATTAGACACACTCTGATTCTACAGCTCGTAACTAACACAATAATTTTCATATACCAGCTCGCTCTAAATTTTGGCAGTGCAAAATGCCTGCGATAAAATTCCGCGAGGGTGGGTCGCGTCAGCCCCAGACTTTTTCATGGATTCCTTGCCTATACCGCATCTTTCGATGTTTGTGGCTTACCTTGTAGACGCCGAAAAATTCTGTCAGAGCATCAAACTTTGTGTAGAGCAAATTCAGCATGTCAACTATTTGTAGAGGCGAACTCTGAGATGCGATGACTGTGAATGTGACGATATCACTGAACAAAACTGGAAAATAAAAAGTGCCATGTACGGAAGGGAACCAAC
>JASGXE010014627.1:0-11488 GCA_030068105.1 Sinentomon sp. SZTP_YWyxl | reverse complement strand
AGGGGAAAAGAAAGAAAAATCAAAATATTATACTTCAAATCACAAGTGTTGGGTTTTAAAGACGAATAAAGGAAATGGTGTCAAGAAATTCATATTTGCCCAGGTCCCTCACAAGAGAACATGAGGAGCCAAGTTTAAAGACCACCCAAAGAAATGGGTCAAATAATTCCAATTTGCCTCAGCCTGACAAAATGCATTTCGTTCCACGCTTTTCTGATTTATCATACATCGAGTATAAAAGAGAATTTATTGGAACACCAGACACCAACCTACTGCTTCAGGCTTTGCATTGTTGTCCTTGCCGACAGAATATGCCTTGAACTGAGGATCCAAAATTCCTTTTCTTGGAGAAAGGACCAACCGGAAGTCCCTGAAAAGCAGAACAATGATCATGGATTCACACGATAAATGATAAATAAAGAAAAACAGATAAACATAGTGTGGCAAACTATAACCTAACATCATAACAATTAGGCCTACGAGTATGACAAGATCGTAAGATACGAGTAAGCCCATAAATTGTGTTGGGAAGCATGTGAGAGCAATTAACAGGCTGGATTTAATTTAACCTCCTGCATGAACAGAGTACCTAGGCTAGCAATGCTTTCACATTGGAAATGAATTGAACAAGTGAGAGGCAGAAAGAAAACATACTGGATAAACATAACACAAGAGAGACAGAAAGAAAACATACTGGATACTGCTGTTCCACTTCACCAAAAGGCGAGAGGGGTGCATGAAATGGTGCCAATTTCAATGCACCCCGAAATGAACCTTTTCAAGCTACTGATACAAAATTTTCAGTGCCACACATCATAACATGCTCAGGGGATGGTCACTATGAACCATAATTCACCAAGAAAAAATCAATGAAATAAGTCACTCACTTGCCAAGGGTGTTGAATGTCACTTCCTTTATTCGATTATGAGGATGGTTGCTCGGATTGATGCCACGCTTTACAATCGTGTGACTCAGAGAAGATTCGTGCAGGAGATCAAAATGATCCAGGTTCTTGAACAGATCAGAAGCAGCTGAAAGTGGAAAAAGGAAAAAACCAAGTGGCATCTTGCAGGGAAAGATAATGTGCCTGATTCAAATCAAGGAAATCTGCCAAGATATAAAAAATTTAGAAAATCCCATGGAAAATATCTGGCTTCTACAAAAAAAAAATAACAATGGTTGAAAATCATGCCAGTGGCGCAGATCTGTATTTCATTTTGCCTGCCAAAATCTGCAAGTTGGATATTCATACAAAACCAATGGATTTGCATTGGAGTCGAAAAGATTCTGCTTCTTTTAGCATGACGGGGCCTCAGTGCTCACAGAAAGCCACACAAGATGTCATACCAAGCATCAAACAAGGCTGCTGAAAAAACTGGCAAATCTTCTAACCTACAAGTACAACAGCACTGACAAAACTCGTACATCTGGTTAAAACTAATGGCAATGATATGGACCCTGCCCAGATGCCACAGAAAGAGGCTGCCTTGCAGCAACCAGTCTCGCAAATTTGCATGAAAAGACTTCATTTTTTAAAACTGGATTTGACAACAACCAAAAACTCTGGAAGTAAAAGATCTCACAACCACGATCCCTCTAACTGTTATTTGGTAGCATTAAAAAAGAATGTCATTAAGTTTTCTTGTGGCAGAGAAGTCGGAAAAAGAAAGAAACAGAAGATGGAAAGAGTTACTTACTTTCTGCAGTGAATTGTGTCATAACAAATAAATTAAAAGAGACAAAAATGTTAAACTGAACAGCAACCATGGCGATGACCCGTAATCACTGGATCTGAAGTAGACCGCAAGCAAGTAGGTACCACAGAAGTGAAATATTGATAAATGCCCAATGAGTTGCAAAAATGACTAGGTATTTCTGTATAAACAAAATCTTTGTCATTAAATTGTTATGTAACAATTACCACTTTCTGCAGAGCATGGGACCATTTGTTATGTAGGCCCGGTGCCTCAGCCAACATATCCAATGGCTCGAGGTCCTTTTTGACTGCTAAAATCAGGCAGAATAGAAAAGCTCCCTGAACTGAGTGTAAAATGTGTAGACCATCTTGACGCTAGTTATTTCATTTGTTACCTGCCAGCAAGCAAATAAAGAGTTCATGGGCCCTCTGCGAACCCAGTTCGCATAACATACACAATGAGAATGCACTCTTTAGCTCACTCGCAGCGCAGGTCATACTTTGGGGTAGGTACTCTGTAAGTTTCCTACATTGCTCTGTATTTGAATGCCGGAGAAAATGGTCACCGGTGCTGACTTCCCTTTTATGCAGATTTACAGTGGGTAGTCGTGCAATCCCGATATTGAGTATCCCTGCATATCCAGAAGTGGGATTGCCTTGAGGCTCTGCTCAAGCCACTTGTGCATGGTAGTGGAATGTTGACATGCTTTGTAGGAAATAGCAATATCGGGCTTGGAAGTGTCAAGAACTTTCAGAAGACATCACTCATTTTAGGCGATTTCAGCATGACTAATGGAGCGACACTTTATTTTCACTCATCCAAGACACTCAGAAATGTGTTGCCTATGACTAGAAGGCTGGTTTCAATCCTTCTGTTCACAATCAAGTTTGTGAACGGACTGGCAAATTCAAACACTCATCCTCGTTATAATTTTACTCACACAGGCGATTGGTCCAAGGTGAGGCCTAGGTTGTTACGACACACAATGTCAAGTTTTTGATAAAACATCTATTGGTGATGAGAGAATGTTATTTCATGCTGCGCAGCCTATCTGCCTGATTGGCCTCTTTGGTTTACATGAATACCAATTTCGTGTTTACGCCAGGGCAATGTGCCCCTCCTTGCCAAGTCACCGGCCGTATGCTGTCAACTCAGAATGGCAATGATGATGATGATTTTCATGTGTGAAGCTTGTCCCAAAATAACAATTTTCTCGTTAAGAGGTCTTAAACCAGGCATTGTGGAAAGTAAACCACCAATGGCGGCGAGATAGATCGTGCAAGGAATGGTAATAAATTCTCCATGGTTTTCAGTTGTGTGGATTCTTTTCCGAGGAGGTAGGTCGAGGACCTGTCTATTCATCACAAAATCCCCACAACTAAAACCACGGATGATTTCCATTCCTTTCCTCTCGACCTATCTCGACTCCATAAGTGGACAATCCACTGTGTCATCTTCAAGTTGGTAGATGCAGTTTTTTAGGATGGATGAATTTCAGCCTCTTCATGAATTTCAGAATTGTAAAAGTCTGTAAACTGCAACATATTTTCAGACAAGTTTCATTTTCAGATGTTGCCCATTGTCACATTAGGAAATTTTTATTTTTTGTTCGCACACCTGATGGGCCACTTTCAATGGTGGCATCAAATAACCGAATGGCGAGTCCATCCAAGCAAAATTAAAGGAGGGCATGAAATGGGTGCAATCCATTTTGAAGTTGACAGGTGTTTTAAAATGATGTTTTGGATGTTTTGCATTCACCATCAGTTTTTTAAGCTCGTTTGTTGAAAGTGATATCGTCCAATGTAATTATGAAGTTCTCAGTATATTTATTGATGATTTCAGTTCAAGCGATTGATGTGTAGCTCCTACTGGTGTGTTAACAGAAAGACCAGACAGACGAAGGACAATCGTTGCCTAGACACTAAAACTGACTAATTTAATTACTTCAAAACTGTCTTTCACTGTTTCATCTCAATTTTGATCAGGATACCATTAGATCAGAAGCTCTCATAATGATGAATGATGTCAAAAAACATAGCTTCCAATTCAGCAAAAATACAGACCACTGCCCCTCAAATTCCTTTCACTGGGGCTGCAAAAGAACTGAAGCCACCCAAGCTCAGACAGAAAACTTCCTTGTGCCAAAATGAAACCATCGACCATTCCTTTATTGCTTTAACAAGCATTTCATTTTCTTAATGAGCATTCCACTGTTGCTATCATTCCACACTGCTACGACAACTGCAACTTGTTGATCAGCGGGTGGGGTTGCCAATTGGCAAATATTTGCAACTTCGTGAACCTCAAAGCTTGAAGATTGGCAGTGGGCAGGTACTGTTGTGGTAAGTTTATCATTGCTGGTATCAGCAATCACTGGTTTGGATAATAAAGCAGTAATTTCTGGTCTGCCAGCAAACATGGAAATTGGCTACCAGTGCTCACCATCAATAAATAGGTGTTACACATGCTGAAAGTTGCTTAACAAAGTCCCAAACTAAATCTTCCAGAGAATTTCAGACGTGAGAAGTTCTGTGATACAATTACTGGAATATGAATTCTCAGAAAGCAGTTTCTGTGGACAAAGACCACCCACCACGAATGCTGGATTGGGAACACGGGAAGAAGACATGTCCACTCATGCACAAGAGATGTAAACCTTTGCAAGAAATCCAAAAAAAATGTATTTGGAAAAGCATTCCCACATCTCAATCATTGCCCAATCTCAAATTATTGCTATCCAACTTGTCTAAGGAAACAGTCATGTGGTCAAGATTCACGCTGGGTGGACACCTGCAGTGCCAAAAATTAGAGTAGAAAAAGTTCAAACTTCAAGTGCCTGCACTTCACATTCTAAAATGGGGAAAAGAAAGCCTCTACAAAAAAGTGACAATCCATCTCTTTCGACACAATTAAATTTTCGGCTGGCCCGGTAGGTGTGGATTCAAGTAGAAAAATCAACAGTGGCAGCATTTTTAGGCCGGAGAGATCTCTGTCGCTTGTTTCAAAACCACCGGAGATAGTTGAGGATATTATCGATCCCTTCCCTCCGAAAACGTGGATATCCGCAGCTTTCACCGGTGGTTTTAAAAAAAGCATCGGAGATCTCTCCGGCCTTAGAGATGTGTGGAAATCACTTTTCAGTAGAAATGTAGATACAGTCAATTTCATCAATCGATGGACACAGCCCAACCTATTGTGCATTTAGCATAGCAAATAGTACACATACACAGAAATCTTGTTTTAGTTTACCACATGTCGAAGGTGAAACGTGTACAGGGTGGCCCAAAAACATAATCGAAAGTTGCTAGCCATTATTCATGGCTCGCAACTTTCGGTTATGTTTTTGGGCCACCCTGTAGGTACAACGACCAACGGATATGTTGCAGGAATCCATCAGCAACCAACACCAACCAAAATATGTCTATCTGGGAGGATTGATGCTGAAAGTTGCATGGAATAACAGAATATGAACCAATCATTGCATTGAAGTCTTTTTAGGATTTCCAATTGATTTTGAGGCTTTTGTGGCAGAGAAAAATCCATGTTGACGTTAACTGAACACCGGAACAATGCGCAGACACAGAAGGTGAACCTGTCTTCTGTAGTTCAGTCTCCGGGTCTCCACATCAAGTTATTTACATGGAATTGCCTGTTTTTGGATCAACATATGGGCATGTCTAACAAGTGATGAGCCGCAGACACAACCAAGGTCATTTCGATCAATGACTTGGTTTGAATTTTCCAGAGGGACAATCAAGCACAAGCTAGCTCTCATTTTTAATAAAAGAAAAAAGGAAAGAAAAAGCGAAACAGAGAAAATTACCAAACTGTGCAACTTTATAATCTCCTTTCGCAAAGACAAACGTGCAAATAAATCCAGAGCAGAAAATAATGGCACAATAAAAGAAAAACCAAAAATACCTACCCCAGGTTAACTCCATCATATCACACTGGAGAAAGAAAGGTAACACCATTTTGCGATGAAATAACACTTCTTGAAAATCAAAATCAAACAAGTTGCAACAGCATCAGAAAGAGTGCAATGACAAAAAAATAATGCATGCCAAACTGAAAAAAATATGAGGACCCAGCAACAAAAACATTTTATTTGCATTTATGCCAACCAAATGGGTGTAAAAGTGCTTTCTTTGCAGGGATAAACAGGATGGGGAGCAATGCACAACACGGAAGACAATCAACCACATATCAGAGTTTTTGGCAGGCCTGACCGAGAACAATCGACCACGACTAAGCCAATTGTTGTGCTTGGTCGTTACTCAGCATGACTAAGCAGCTAAGCGTGGAGACAATCTACCATCAGGAAAATTTTACATGGTACAGGGTACTCATAGCGTACCTATCCTTTGGATTTTATTATTTATTGAACCGAGCGTAGGGTTCAGTTGGGTTAGGTTAGGTATCAAATTATAATTTTTGTTATTTTTCTTTTGTTCAGCTTTTGTTTTTCAGTTGAACCGAGCTAACCTAACCTAACTGAGCCCAACCCTTAGTTCAATAAAAAAAAATACAAATTAGGACAGGTACGTTATGAGAACCATGTACCTCGTGAAATTTTCTGAGTGGTAGATTGTCCTCACAAGTTACTAAGTTCATGGTCGATTGTCCTTGGTCACGCCTGCCTAAACTTTGGGATGTGGTAAATGCATTTTTTTCTCTTTCCCCCGTAAATGCATTTAACCCTATGGGTTTTATGTGCTGCCTGATTTTGCATCGTGCAACTTCAAACCCCTTTTCTGAAGCGCGGAACGTCCACATTCACTTTGCAAAATTTCAGCCATGTGGGATCAAAACTGCTGGAGGAGATAGAATTCCTGTAAACAACAATTCAATTACGCCTTATCACATGGCCTCAGCAGAGTCAAATTCCAATTTTGAATAGGTGCTGGAATCAGTATGCCTTAAAGGTGTCTTTCCACGAAAAAACGGGATAGATCAACTCTGAAACAAAACAAAAAATAATGATTTTTTAGTGGTCCCCCTTAATACATACCCTGTACATGAAGCAGAAGGCAGATCTTTCCCAGGACACACCACAGCAACTGTAGGTGGTGTGTCAGGAGCTTGCCATGCAGCTTGTGCAAGAAACAAAGATTGCCAACATGTCCTGCAACTGCATGGGGAATGTCCTTCTTGCAAATGGATGTCCTGGATGTCCTGGAGTGTGGCAATCAGGACAATAAAGACAGACAAGACCTGATAAATTCCCCTTTCACATGAAATGAGGCATCTGTGTCTGAGTGGCTACGTTGGATTGAAATCCTCAGCGACTCCCTGACTTTTGGAGAGTAATGTTGATGAATTCTCTGACCAAATCGTGCAATAAAAGCAAAGATTCACATTTCAACACATTTCTGTTTTTTGATTCTCCAAACTTCGAGAACCCTCCCTGCTGCCAAAAAAACCCTGACTGATTTTGTTCTCAGATATTCCACGGCAATTCCACATCTCCTGTTTGCCAAAATTCCTTGAATTTTCCAGTTTCTTGAATTTCTTTCATCGATGAGCGCCCTGCAAAAAGAATGGATCCACATCATGAAGTTGCACATGTCGACCTCCTCCGGAATTTGGCGTGAACCAATATATAAAATAAATGGATGAATAATTAAATGTTTCCTCCCCTGTCACCACTCCTCCAAGGTAAGTGAACTTAACCCATAGGAATAGGAAGAAAATGCCTATCCTGCAATAGCCATCACAGCTCACCCCACTCAAGGAAAAAAAGAAGGTTGCAACCTACATGGTCCACCCTGACGCTGCAAAAAACCCAATGCATGACCAGGTTTTGGCATTTTAAATGACATTGTTTTGATCCCAAAAAACACAAAAACACAGCAGACAACGCTAAGGGCACTTTCTGCTAAAGGGCAAAACAATAGTGAAAAGAAGACTGCAGCAGACCAATTAGGTATCATTGTTTAGCTTCTCAAACCAAATAAAATGTCTGTTGGTAGACATTGTTGCATCAATCACAAATTTGGGCTTTTGACAGTTGTTATAATCAGATAGAGAATAATTTTGTAAGCAGGATGGAACCAGCCTTTTTTATTGGGAAAAGAAGGAACCAGCATTGGGTACCACGTTTAAGGATTCGATAATGGTGATGAACAATCAATTAATCCCAAATTATTTATCCAATTTGTTACAAGATCAATTGCAGATTTAGTTAGCATGTGATCCTTGGTTTCCGACTGATGAAACTCAATTTTTTCAGCACCAATGTCCTTCAGCTTGGTGTACGTCTTCTCACCATGCTTGAACGGGATTACGTCATCGTTGATCGAATTGCAGAAAAACAACGGAGGGATTTTCTGGCCAATTACGGTGTCGTACAACGGAGACTTTCCGCTGATGAAAGAATTGATCGCAAATGCACCGGCACAATCCGGGAAATGCTTCAGTGCCAGATTCAATGCCATTCCACCTCCCATTGAAAATCCACCAATCACAATCCTGCTGAGGGGAACGCCTTTGGAAATCTCATCATTTATCAGTTCGTTCAGTGCAGCAGCAGATGAATCCATGGAAGTCTGGTCTTCCAAATCATCATAGTCATATGACTTTCGGTTGAACCAGATATTGCATTTTTCTCCACCCGCTAGATTGTATGGAATAGATGAAGCCGTGGGATAAATAACCTTAAACCCAGGAAACGGATGCTGGATGTAGTACTCAATCGTGTCACTGAACCCTATCGCATCGTCGCCGGATCCATGCAGGAAGAATATCAAGGGTTTCGGACCCTTGTCAGGAACAATTGCAGTCTTCACAACAACTGGTGCCAGTTTAGAGAATTTCATTTTAAATGTCTGAGGCCCTTAAAGATTGAACCAATCTGAATTCAGGTGGAAGAATCTTTGCCCTAAATGTGAAACAGAAAGTAAACAACAAAAGGGAAAAGAAATAAGTATGATGAATGGCAAGCATTTCAAGAAATTCTTGCTTGAGCATCATAAAAAAATTGGGCAGAGAGCAACGCACCAAACGAGGCTCAACCAAAACACTGTCATGGTTCAGACAGAGACTAAATTTGGGCATAAACAGCTCTACCTCTTAATGGACTGAAAGCCATGCCAACCTCTGCACAGGCACAGCATGGAAAGACAAGCAGGTAGTGGTTAAAAAGCAATCATGAACAAAGGTCTAAAAAGCCAGAATGCAGTCATTTCTCACAGTGGTCAAAATGAGACCTAGCCTCATAAAAATTTCAAAAAGCCAGTGAGCAACTGTATTGTGAATCAGTGAAGTTGATTTTTTTGGAAAACTCAAAAGTTGTTCAATTCTTTGCCTTATTGAGTCCCTGATGATAAAAGGTTGGTTCCCATTTTTCATTTCCTTCCTTTCTCACAGGTTACCTAAATGTTGGGCGATTGCGCAGAAAGAAATGAAACACGGTAAACCACAGGTAAAAATACGTAAATGAACCATGTTGAAGTTTAAGCTGTCTTCATATCGATGGAAACTAAGGACAAAGCTAGAAAGGCTTTCAATAAATGGGAAAGGCTGCTGAAGTTTGGGCATTCTGGTCGTTGGTGAACCAAGGTCCATTTATACCACTATCGATTCTTTAAGCAAATTGGGGAATTCTTGCCACCAGATCACATGTACCTACCTATGTCTTATTGACCCAACGATGCAGTGTTCACTCTCTTCCTAACCCTCTCTTGCTCTTGCCAAATATGATTTTGTCAACAATAATTGGAGGAACACCAAGCCACAATGAAAACAAATGAAGCAAGTCATGCTCAAACCGAAAGTCGAGCAGGAAAAACTTCATTGTCCTATTTAAAAACATTGGCACTTGCTCCAAGCATGAGAAAGAGAGAGGGAGAGCGGAGACAGCAAGGGCGACAGGGGAAGGGAGGGAGCTGGAGAGAAATGTGGGGGAAGTAACAACTTGCCCAAATGGAGAAAAATATTTTGGTTGATGGAAGCAGCCTGCAGCAAGACACAAATTTTTCAGACGGGTTTTTGGACCTGAGTGGAGCCATGAAATTTTTGAGGTGACTATCTTAGCCCCACCGACCTGGATAATAAGAAGTTAAGTTGGGTGCCTACTTGCCAGATTCCCCTCATCAATTTAATCTGCTTCCCAAGACAATAATTGTTCAACAACAACAACAAAATAATTGTTCAACAACTTGTTTTTGCAAAAGAAATTTGCGCGAATTATAACAATCTTGAGTTTCATGCGCATTGCAAGCCAGAAATAAAATTACTCATGGTCACTCAACCCAGCAAGCTACCACAGCAGTTATCCCTTAAAACTTGTCGAACTTCCTTCGGGCAGCATGGTTTTTCCTTCTGTGACCAGTGATTGGGAATGCAAACCCCACTGAAATCAGAGACCCACACATTTCGACACCTTAGAGCCAAATTCTCTTATAGGTACCTATATGCTGCAATCCCAACCCCTTTTTAAGTTTCAAAACTCGTTTCCTCTTCAATTGACCACAGAACCTGTGTCGGCTATGTCCCTTTTGTGTGTGGGTACCCACCAACACGAATGTTCAATTTTTCATGTGATTCTTCGGAACTTCTCTACCCTTCTGTCAATCTAAATTCAGTGTTCTGGACAAGGTAGGATGTTTGTTTGCCTTTGTTTTTTTTTCTAATTGAAATGTCAAAAGTAGCATGAATGAAATTAAAAATTTATATCAAAATGCAAAAACCAATATGCTTTCATCATGGTTATAGCAAAAAAGAATGCAACTATAATGTGATAATTTTGTGATGGCCAAAAACAATTATTTGGTACCTATCCACAACAGATTGCTCACTCCAAAACTTTGCACACCCAAGAAATAGTGTTCACTTATTTCAAGCCAAAAAGTGCTTTAAAAAGCTTGATCAAAACGTTTGCCAGAGTCAACCACCAATGCTTGCAAAAATAAGCCCATCCCAAATTCGGCCCTATCACAACAATCTGCAGCAGAAAGACATTTTACCAGATGGAGAAATCTAAAAATGGCTGGCAGCAAGGATGAATGATGACATTAACAGTCTGACAAAAGACATCCACGTACAATATTAAAATCCACGTACAATCAAGCAGAATGTGGAACTTGAAAGTGACAAAAGGACAACAATTGATGGTTCCCAAAAAGCATAACAAACCCTTGTTCACCAAATCGAATTGGCACACACCATTTTATTTTTCCCACTCACCTGCAAACCAGCCGCTGTTTTGTAGAAATGGAAACATTGGACTGTTCTAAAAAAACATGCGAGGGATGCCCATCTCAACATTATGAGGCCACCCAAGATGAGGCACTCTGAACTGCAGCTTTGCCACTGCATTGTGGCAAATTCAGGGATATTCTTTCTCCATTGAAACCCAGAGATGGGGGTGCATCGCTATGTTTGGAACAGACGGTCCAGGTCTGCATGATGGCATTCTGTTTCGAAAATAAAGTGCCGGGCTACCAAACTGGTCAATTTAAACCTTCAGAATGCACAGGCTAACTTGTCATTTGAAACTTCAAAACTTGAAAATTAAGTGCCGGACTACCAAACTGGTCAATTCAAACCTTCAGAATGCACAGGCCAACTTGTCATTTGAAACTTCAAAACTTCAAAACTTGAAAATTAAGTTCCGGAATACCAAACTGGTCAATTAAAACCTTCAGAATGCACAGGCCAACTTGTCAAGCTTGTCATTAATGCCTATTCAAAATTTTGGGTGCATAATAATTTCAACATGCGGAATGCCCATGGTTTATAAAAGAAATCAAAAGGAAGCAAGATGTGTGGACCATCAATGTTTCCT
>JASGXE010014626.1:0-11966 GCA_030068105.1 Sinentomon sp. SZTP_YWyxl | reverse complement strand
ACCAGGTTCTTGACCATCTCGTACTTGAGTGACCAGCACCTGTGATATCGGTTTTGTGATGTCCTGCCTGGAAAAGTTTGACCTGGCTGAAAGTTCGCGACGGCCGCATAAAAGGTCGAGGCAAGTGTTGAAAAACGAAGTACAACAGTATCAGTCAGAAACGCAATTCTACTCGTCAGGCCACAGGTGTGCGTGAAAGTTTTGCTCAGTGCGTTGCGGCTCTGCTGCTTTCCTTGCGTGAAAGCGAATTTCGTGGACAAAGTAGGAGAGAAAGGAAATGACAATGGGCCAAGTGTGCATTATCCAAGGGGATTTTTTGGAACCTCTGAGCATCTTTCGAGTGGATTGGTGTGCAGGTCAAGAATTTTGGAGAGTTCTTGGAAGCAGGGACGCAAATCCCTCTTGAGATCTGGGGGGTTAGTTGCCTCAGGGGCCCTTTTTAACGGAAAAAGGGGCCCATTTTGGTGCAAAATGGGGGTTCTCGAGAAGAAAATTGTGTCAAAAGTGGTGTGTCTTCGTCATGTTTACACCTTGTCCAGTGTGTCTTTTTCATGTTAGCACCCTGTCCAGTGTGTCTTTGTTATGTTAACACCCTGTCCAGTGCATGTTTTCTATGTTAACACCCTGTCCAGTGCATGTTTTCTATGTTAACACCTTGTCGAGTGTGTCTTTTCAATGTTGACACCCTGTCCAGTGCATATTTCTTATGTTAACACCCTGTCCAGTGTGTCTTTTCCATGTTGACACCCTGTCCAGTGCGTGTTTCCTATGTTATCACCCTGTCCAGTGTGTCTTTTCCACGTTGACACCCTGTTCAGTGCGTGTTTTCTGCGGTATGACCCTATCTCCAGTGTCTTATTTTTTCCATGAAAAACTGATAGTTTGGTGCGTGTTTTTCATGTTACGGCGAAATGTCTGGCGGTAAAACGTGGTGTGGAGATGTCTGCGGTGGTCAAACGCCCGTTGGTCAAGTGCTCGGTGGCCGAATATCTCTGGTACACTGTCAAATCTCAATTGTGTAAGAATGTCAAATTTGGAGATCCCTGACTCGTCCAGTGTCCAGCGTCCAGTGTTCAGTGTTTTGGACGCACCCATTGGTATGGGCCTATATTGATGGCAGGAGGAGCATCTCCACTTGAGAGTTTTGAATCGCGCCTGGATGTCAAATACGACGCAAATTTGAATCGAGATCATGGTTGCCAACTTTCAAGACAAAATATCGTTTACCCAGAGCTTTCCAAATTTTTCGGCCAGAACAAAAGAGAGAAAATGGCCGACACAAAAATGTGTCGCAAAGCATATTGCCAAATTCATGCTGAATCGAGAGACAAGTGCGAACAATGCTGAAGAAGCAATCGCAGAAGGGGGAAAATCCAGCTTGAGTCGTTTATGCGGGAGGACAAAATTGCACGATTGCACAGAAACAATATCAGAAAATAACTCTTTTCTCAGCCGTGCCACTGTATCCCCCTTTGACGTGTGCCTTATCTCCGAAGGATCCACATCCACAAGGCAAAAAAGAAGATCAAATTTTGATCCGAGAGCAGCGGGCAGAGATTATCGCCGACTGGCAACGATAAGAACCAAAAAAATTGAAAGATCCAGGTTTATACTCTTATCAATTTTGATCCTTGTTGGAAAAACTGTACATTTATGACAAATACTTTATTTGTAAATTTGAAGTCATAATGACAATAATTGTCCAAAATTGTCACGTTGCAAAAGCAAATCGCATTAAAAACTGTGCAGTTCTGTTGAATAAGAAATCCAAATTTTAAATCCAATCACAGAAAACAAGAATCTCGCATTGATAAATGGTGAATAGATTCAAAATTTTGGCCAAATCGTGAATCGAGTTGTCGTATTGCAAAGATGATCAATGATTTAAAACGGCATATCAGAGGACATCCCTTGGTTTATTTTTAGGTAGGTTAAACAAATTGATACCTGATGGCCCAAACACTCAAAAATAGGGCCAAAGTCTTTACCCACAACACAAGTATATAGGGTGAGTCAAAAGTCACGCAACAGTATGAAAATGGGATCACACGAGTGACGATCTTGCGGGTATACATGGATAAAGTATTTTTGTTGTTCTTTCTGGTCGATTTGGCAATATTTCATCACTCTGCAGTTTCGTCGCCTTCCTGTTGGAGTCGGAATATCGAGTTAAAGTTGTAAAGACACGATGCTCGAAGGTTCACTAAAACTTAGCGTTTTGAAAGCGGACGGCTGTACGGACATGCGGACCTCAGTTTGCTTTTTCAATTTCTCGCCAACATTATCCGGCCGCCAGACCCGCTCGTCAGTCGACCCCTATTCCGACGCCAAAACAGGCGCATCCTGTGCGTTGAAATATCCCCACAGGGGCGTAGAAGAATGAAGTTAGGCCAACTCCCGGTTGACTGTTTAGGCCGGGCGACTCATCGTCGACTCGTTCTTTTTCCAGGGAAATGTTGCTGGTCAGTCATACCGTACGTCATACCTGGACATACTGAACAACAGAATCCTGACTGTAAAGCTATCCCTGCTGCTCACGGTGTAGATCAATCTCTCCCATCTATCCAGGGCCTGATGTGGTATCAGCATGACGGCGCACCGGCGATTTCGCTGTCCATGTCCGCCAACGACTGGATGAGGTGTTTCCGAAGACGGATCGGGGAAGGCCCACAAAAACGGCCACCACGTTCGCCGGGAATGAATTTCCTTGATTTTTTCCTGGCGAAAGGCCACCTGTACCAAGTCAAGCCCCCAATCAATGGCTACTGAGACAGCTGATTGTTTGCAGCTGCAACTCCATTACACGGCCGAAGCTGTTGCGCAACGTCTGGCATTCGTTCTAGCAACGATTACGACCAGATTGTAGTGCCGTAGAAGGAATAACCTTCCAGCACGTTATGCCATATTTTTTGCAAAATCCAAAACACGAGGAAAGAACGAAACCGGCGCCAGAACTCACAACCAGAGAACTGTTGCGTGCAGGGCCGTAGCCAGCCGGGGGCCCAGGGGGCCGTGGCCCCCCCCGAAATGTTTTAGTTTGTACTAGATATAATCGTGTTGGAGTCAAGAAAGAAACGCAAATGCAACTCTATCATTTCCTTCGATGCAGTTTTATGTATTTTTGTCTTTATTTGCCCCGACAAAACACTTCTTCGTTTTCTGTTTCTTTGAAAATTTTCTATCACTAAAGTTTCCAGCTTTCCACACATCCATATAAATATGAAGATTTACCTATTTTAAGTACCTCACCTGCGGGTTGTGCAAGCGCACTGGCTGCTGGCGGAAGGCAACAGTCCAAAGACATTTGCTGCTTTTGCAATTATTTGAATGGTTAAAAACACTAGGATTTTTATTGAAATGTTTAAGAAGGGAAAAATATGAATATTTAAAATAACAATTAATTAGCAACGCACATGCCACCTTGCTTGTTGGGCTGTTATGTGGCAAGCAAGGTGGCATGTGGTTGTTGATTAATTGTTATTTTAAACATCATAGTTGAATGGGATGTGATGTCGGCGGAAGTTCACGAAAATCACAAGAGATAGCCGAGTGGAAATTTGGCCATGGTTGATGAAGGCAACACAGAAAAGTCTGAATCTGGAATTGAAACCTGATTATGGAATGATGAAGTGAGTATTGCAGAGTCCAGTTTTTGATGCGATAGCACTTGCGTGGTTGTTGCTTGTTTGGACGTGTCGTGTTTAAAAAAAGAATTAAATATTGCACATTTGAAAAGACACATCAAAAGACTGGTTTGATGTTGGCAATCTGTTCTGTGTAAACGGGGATTGTGGGGAAAATGCTCAGTTTTTAAAAAAATTGAGCATTCTGAGCACCATTTTGAGTTCCATTTTTTCAAAATTTCTTCCCCTTCGGGGAGGGGGACACCCCCTCCCCGAACCCCTCCCCCGGCGTTGTGCTTCGCGCAACGCTTCGTCCATCGCGATTAATCCTTTGGCCCTCCCCGAAATAAATTCCTGGCTACGGCCCTGGTTGCGTGACTTTTGACTCACCCTGTTTGTTCACCCTGTATATACTCAGATACCGCAAAAGGGACGTACTTTTGGCCAGTGGGGTAACTTTAAGCCAGTTGTTTTTTCATGTATTCTATAATACATAGCCTCTCCGATAATTCAGATTTCCAAATTCCCTCACTGTCAGGCTTTAATGAACAAGTACCCGTCGCCCATAATTTGAAGGAAGAAAGCCATTTGAGACGAAAAATTAATGCTACTTGCGCCGTTCTTATCTCTTCGTGTGATCATCATTTCGCACAACATTTGCCACTCAATTGCCTGTGCATTTCAATGAGTTGTGAAATGCCATGAGAATTGAATTCCTTGTTGAATGCCACCCCTATGTAATATGTCACGTTAAATTCTGACCACTTATCATGCATCATGAAAACCATTTTATGCGCACGAAAAACTGCAAAATGTGGTTAAAGAGCAGCCGATTGTGGCAGTGGCATCAGCAGTCATCACCTCGCAATTTTGGATCCCTACTGTTTCTCCATCAGAACAGTCAGAACACTGTCATGTGATCGTTTGGGTGCAAAGAGCAGACAGAACAGAAACTGCAGTTCGGATGACATACGTTTTGGTTGAAATCTTCCAACAGATATTTACAGAAACCCAGACATCATTGAAAAATTGCTAACCGTTTTCATCGCACCAAATATGACTTGAATAACTCTTCTCACCACTTATCTCCATATCTTCCACACATGGCACTTTTAATTTGATTATTTTGCCAAACTTTCTGGTTATGCAGTTTTTACAATAATTGTGCTGGAAATCACTTCCAAAGTTATTACGCTGCAAAAGACAAAACTATGGCTTCCATGAAAGCGAAACGTTTAATCTTGTTGATCATATATTTTCGCTAATATCGTCTAGTTTAGCACAGACTGGGAAGACTATACTGAAAAACATTACGCTCAGTGAAATACGAATAAGTGTTGCACAAACATTCTCCGTGGATTGAAAGTAGCAGCCGTAAGTTTAATGAAGTTTGTGAAATTGTTCAACGATATTTTGTCTGATAAAATGCCAAATAGACCATTGATTGGGGATTCCGGCAGCGCTTTTCTGCTTCAGGTTGTTTCGTGTGGTTGAAATGTTCGAAACGGAATGAAAAGAAAATTTGCATCATAGTACTTTTGCATTGAACTCGAGTTGCTCGTGACGTAAAAAATTACTGAAATTGTTACATTTTTGTCATTTTGGGCAGACATCCTGATGCCACTTCCGTGCTTTCGATAAAAACGCACACGAGGTGATTCATTAGTAGTTATTCTTACTGGTTCACGATGATAGAACTTGCCGGTTTGCAATTTCCAAGATGGAAAAAGCAACTTGCGAGATCAGATGCGAATGAAATTTATTTATGAAAAACTAAATGAAATCGTAAACCCCATCAGCTTGCCATCTTCTTCATCCATGTCGCTGGGTAGCACTCTTTTTCGGCACTCCAGACATCTTCCAAATTATTATACACCTTTGGTTCCGGACTGTTGAAATTTAAACCCTCGCAGATCCGACAATAGTGGAAAACAGAGGAACCAAAGTAGCCATGTTCATTCAAAACTTTGAAGTATTTTTTCCACTCGAAGTAAGCGTTGTAGGCTTTTGGGTTTTTGTCCAGGAAGAGCAAATAATCAGCTAGCTTACTGGGACTGTCAAAGTCATCGATGTGAATGAAGGAGCCAGGTGGAAGAATTCTCTTGTAGTCCGATTGAGGAGCTCCCATAACTATTGGCACAACGTCCTTCGCGAGTGCATTCCACCAAACCTTCTCCGTGATGTAGTAACGGCAATTACTGTTTTCGAAAGAAAGGTAGAATTTGTATTCTCTTAAGAGTGCACAATCTGCCGTGAAATGGCCGGGGCATGATCGTTTTCCACACCCTCCATGAATGTCTACTGGTAAATACTTTGAAAGAAGCCGAACGTAATCCCAACGTCGATTCCGTCCGCCGCAGTTTGACCCGAGAATGCTGACCAACTTCGTCTTATTTTTGGACCAATCCGTTTTGTCCAGGTCCAGCTTGTCAACCTGCATGCGCTCAGGCAAGGAAAGTGGAACTGTCCGTCCATATGGCACAGGAATATCGGAATCTATTCTGTATGACATGGTCCAGTTGAATATGCCGTTGTATTCCGGTAGTTTTGCCTTTTTGTTGCTGTTCCAGAATATGTTGTATGGACTTTCATCAGTTAAAGCAATCCATCGCTGATCAGAATTCCGTCGAGGCGGCAGTTCCTGAGAAATTTATGGTTGAAAAGAAATTTAGATATTCGAAATAAACACAATTTCACCGTTTTTGCTTTCCAACGAAATTTCAAGCAAACCGGCAGTGATGTTTTGTGTCTGGGATTGGGCATTTGAATTTGGGGACTGGGACAGAACGAAAGGCGGTAGAAGTGGACTGAGGCAGAAGTGGACTTAGGTAGAAGTGGACGAAGACAGAGTTTTAGCAAGGAGGCAGGCAGGCTGTGCCTGTAAACAAACACAATCGAACCTAACCTGACCCGAAGAAACGGAAAAAATCCGCCTCAAAAATCGAAAAATTCTACCCATCCAATTCTGCTTCAGCTCGTTCTATGTCTGTCACCGGCCCCCCTGGAATTTGCCGACATTGTCTGAAAAATTCCGGCCAATTCAGACCATCCGAATGACACTATATTGAAAAATATGGACATATGGAAAAACATTTAGCACAATTTAAACATGGAAAATGTGTTAAAGGTGAAAGGGAATTATGGAAAAGTAAATATGGAAAGGTGGCACGCAGCGCAAGCAAGTTCGTCATTTTTATGCCGTGTGTTTAGCGCAGTATGCACGGATATGATTTGCTTTGGAGATCATGGGGTTTAATCAATTATTAACTTCGATAGAGTCGCATGAGGCGTCCGAGTGAGACGCTCCGGGTGGGATATCATTGAGATAATCAGCAGTTGCTACTCGAATAAAGAATGTTAACTTGATTTTATTCAAGCATCAGTGATCGAGTGAACAACACAAAATGAGTTTTGATGCTGTTAGTGATGGAGGGAATGGGAACATTTTCAATTATATGTTGAACCAAGTGTAAGGTCATTTGCACAAGGGTAGGAAGTCCTGAGCAGCCTGCCGAGATGCTGAAACGTATCAACCGGAAGTGCCATGCAACTCAAGCGCCGGGTGAGGGTGACTGACTAGCGCTCTCAGTGTGGCAACGTTGGTACCGAAATAATTTTTGATTAATAATTTGACTTGACACGGCAAAAGACATTGACGTCGTTTAAATTTTGTCATGATCATTTTTTGCTTGTTTTACGAGTCCATTGTTGTATTCTCCTCAGTTTTAGAGCCGCATTCAAAAGGAGAAAAGTTCCTGGTGCAGGTCAAAATGGCGTTTAAATTTTTTGAGCTGCATGGGCCATGGCACAATGATTGAAACTTCGAAGATTGAAGAATTGAGGGCAGTTTGGTTTTTAGTTTTTTTGTGTTGAATGCAAAAAAAAATTGAAGATTGAAGAATATTTGAAGCCTCTATAGCGTCAACATTTTATGAATTGATAACTTAAGGAATATTAGGAAGGAATAATAGAACCCCAGTAGCAAAAACAGTCCCGGTAACGTGCCAGAACGGTTTCAATGGTGCCAAAATGGGTCATTTCGGTTCCATTATCGTGCATAAGATTTTCGGTATACCGGACCCTTTTGGAACGTTCATGGAACGTTCACTGGCACCAAATTGGGACGGATATTCAACCGTTCCGGTCGGACCGTTCTTACAACGTTCTCACTCACCAAATTGGGACGAAGTGCCAAAATATGCCCATATATGGCTCTATTTTGGATTCCCATCGTTCCCGAGCACCAATCTGGCACTAAACCCGGTCGATAATGGTCCCACAGTAATGTGCCATGCGGAACTCAAGGGTGCCAAAATGGCTGCCTTTGGCTCAATTATCGCACGCGAGATTTTCGATGTTTCACACCTCCCACCCATTTTGGATCGTTCCCTGGGCGTGAGGACATGGAACCCAGAGCAAAATAGGTGCCAGAAACGTGCCAGAACGGTTTCCATGGTGCCAAAATGGGTATTTTCGGTCCCATTACCGTGCACGAGATTGTCGGTGCTAATAACCATGCATTTTGGATCGTTCGCGGGACGTTACCTGGCACCAAATTGGGATGAAAGGCAATTCGTGCCGGCGGCACCGATCCGGCAACATTCTTGAAACGTTCTATTCGGAGTTGTGACATGCAGTGCTTTTTCCCGCCCAACTCTATGGATGCCCCGGTTACAAAATTATTATGTGCAGGACCTTCCAGTGAGGACCAGAATGATTGTGTGTCGTTCCATTTTTACGCGACATTTTTGGGAGTCGTATCCATTTTGGATGGTTCCCGGGACGTTCCGGAGCAACAATCTGGCACGAACCCGAGTCGGTTCTGCGAGCACGTTTATGGAACGCTCTCGGAACATCCAGCAATCACGATTATAAATGCAAGAATGAAATACCGTTTTCATTTCGCCTTGCCATTTTTAAACACATTCTATGAAAAATAGAAATCCACCTCGCAACCAATTAACGTGTTCATTCACCTGCGCGCACCTGCCTGTATAGGTCAGTGTCGCATTTATTGTGGAGGTCACAGACCAGTTGGTGTGAAGCTTCCTGTATGCCGAAAGCAACAACCGATTTTGGGCGCGTGCGCGGTGCGCCGCACAAAAAATGCGCAACTGAAATGGAAAACGGAATTCCTACTTTCCAAAGGAAAGTGCATTTTGGGGACCTGTCGTGCTGCCTATAGGTACCTACCTTGTTAAAAATGGTCATGCATGAGTTATTCATGGCTTTTACCATGAATATCACGAAAATCATGATATTTTGTCAAAAAGCATGTCAATGACATGGCATAATATACGAGTAGCTATAAACAAACCATGATGGTAAACCACCACCGAAAGCAAACCATGCCCCTCCTGTGATAATTTTTGTCAAGTCAAAATTACGAAAATTTCATGAAGTCAATGTGCCTAAAATCAGAAAATTCTGAAAATTCACATACTTTTGATAAAAGCATGAAAAAGTCTTCCATGAGCGATAGAAATCATGGAAAAGTATGAAAACTCATGATCAAATCGCGGAGGAGATGGAATTTAAAATTGTTACGATAGATGGCAGCACAAGTGAGGTAAAATCTCGAAATGGCAGTTTGCTCCATTCGGCCAAAATGTCCTGCCAGCGTCAAAACTTATTAGGTCGAAAATATAGCCGTCTTATCAGACCATACGCCATTTTAAGATTCTTAGTTGCCTTCATGTGGCGATACAACTTCGGAAAACAGACACTCAAATGCTTTTAATAGCATATGTACTCGTATTCGATAAACCATCAAATTTCCTGAGTTAGATAAATTCATAAGCGCATTGGTAAAAATGCGACGAACCTCAATCGTGGACCTCTCCCGTTTTGCTGTCATTCTGCGCTATCGACAACACGGGTCCCCAACAGCGGAAAGATGCCAAATAACCAAGTGAAAGAGAAAATTAAGAGCAAATAACATGAAAAATATCAAGAGGGTCCCAAAACGGTTGCAAGATCGGTAATGGGACGTTCTGGGAACGTTCTTCTCACGTTCTGGCACCATGTCGCAAAATTTCGGTGCCATGGGATCGTCCCAAGAACGTTCTGGGGAATGGTGGCAGAACGGTCCTGCCACCCGACCACAAAACGGGAATGGGACCATCGCTTTGGAACGTTCCAGGCACCAAAATGCGGAACGTCCTTGGCACCGTTTTTGCTACTGGGGAAGTTCCTAATGCTCATAGGAACAATGCATTAGGCCCCAGGTGTGCATTCCGCGGTAGACTTTAACGCGCCTTTGAGAAACATTTTGGCCGTCTTTCGGTCGCCGTTCGCTTAAACCTCCTGAAATAGCCAAGACACAGGTTGTTTTAGCCTAGTTGAGGGGGTTAGGGTAAACTCACAGTCGTCAAAATAATCCTGAAGCATCCTGGCACCCATACGAATCAGTGGTGTAATGGTGAAATTTGCCCAGACCATACTCTACCCATACACCCAATGGGTATAAAATTGGCCAGGCCATACGCCCAATGTAAAAGCATTGGGCAATTTTCTTTTCAGGCCATACTGTGATTGCTGATATTTTTCGTAGACCATACTCCGTATGGGGCCGTATGCCCCCCATTATACCTACCACTAA
This sequence comes from Sinentomon sp. SZTP_YWyxl, assembly GCA_030068105.1. Lineage (NCBI taxonomy): Eukaryota > Metazoa > Arthropoda > Protura > Sinentomata > Sinentomidae > Sinentomon > Sinentomon sp. SZTP_YWyxl. The sequence goes on along the minus strand of JASGXE010014626.1, from coordinate 1,742 downwards.
TCTGAACATACCCAAAACCTTGAAATTGCAAAGAAATCGCCTTGAGTAGCTGTCACGCAACTTGCTGGACACCATCTTGATCTCAATCATCTGGACATGCTTGAAGTCCGTTATTTGACACCCAAGGATAACCCGACAACAGGTCAGAGCGTATCGTTATGTTTCCTCGCAAAATCGGATTTCAACAGCTTTCAGAGCAGGATCAAGGGAAAATTGCCTGCATTGGCGTATTTTCCAGACTGGCTGGCGGCAAGTGAAAGATAAACGAAAGCAGGCCAGTCTCACAGTTCAACTTCACAATTTGAGGACATTTGGAACGTCCTATAATTTGAAATCAATTCTTTTAAAAATTTACGCGCAGGGGCGCGAAATTGAATTTAGCACCAGGCGCGATATCCGTATATGTAATCGTATACAGCAAAACTGGCCCGATCAGATCACGTTGGACTTACCTTCGGAGTTGCTGTCTGATGCAAGTGGACAAGTACCGCATCAGCTCCATCAGCATCCTCTGGTTTGTATGTAAGCCTACAATTCTGAACGGAGCATCCTTCAAAAGGATCATGAGTGAAGCGTCTGTCAAAATAATCGAAACGGAATCCAAAGCAAATTTTACCACCAAAATAATACGAGGATTTTAGGCTGATTTTTATACGCGGTTACTTGTTTGCATTGAGGCGATTTTATGTAGCTTTTGATGAAGCCCAACAAACAGTGGAAATTTTTTTTCTCACATAAAAGGTTTTTTCCCCAAGAATTTATGAAAAAGAGCAAATTTTGAACGGACTAAATTCAATCGTGCCAGATGTAGTCAAGAGTATAAACAGTCTGCAGGTTCATCATGGATCTTCAAGTTCGCAAATATTTAAAAAAACTGGGCTGCAGCAGCTCCATATACACGGTCTTCAGTAATTGACGGGCCATAGGAGGTTTTTGTCTGAATTTTAAAGCACGGGGCGACGTAATTCCCCATCTGGCATGCGCTGCAAAAAGTATTCCTTCGTAAAATGCGTTTTGCGGCGCATGCGAGATGGAGAATTATATTGCCCCATGCTTTAAAATTCTGACAAAAATCGCCTATGGCCCGTCAATTACTGAACACTCCGTATAAGTGCACGTCGGACTGAACAAACATAATTGTTGCCTCAAAATGAGCTGGGCTTTTATAAATATTTGGAAGGTACTGCCTTCCTAAAAATGGTAAAAATGACATGAATATAAAAATAATATGGTATCTGTTATATGGTAAAGGTAAAAATAAAATGTGGTAATTTTCTCGCGAAAATAAGTGGCTTCATCCCTATATGTGCAGTGCAAACACTGCTCGGATTTCTCTTTCGTGCACTAAATTGGCCAGTTTTTGCTTGATAAAGTGATAAAGTGATGAGGCAAAGTGACGATTGCTTTGCAATAATTTTACGAATGCTTCACACAGGATCATGAGTCATGGGACTGAAATTATCTTGTAATTTGTATCTTATGAAATTTAACCGGTATGTCCTACATGCCCACTACCTTCGTTTGGTTCGGGTAAAACGAGTCAAAGCGACTATGTCCAACTATCTATGGACGCCTGAAATTAACACTCGTGAAAACTAATTCGAAATTTACAACATTCATCACCGTGGGGAGTTCAAGTCAGGATTAACATTTGCTTCGGTAGCAAATTTTTGACCCTGCCCAGCCGCTTTTGAAAATGGTGAGGCAGGGGAAAATTTGCTGCCGGGAGCAAATTTTAATCC
>JASGXE010014625.1:0-11365 GCA_030068105.1 Sinentomon sp. SZTP_YWyxl | reverse complement strand
CCGTGTTAAAGTTCCGACCCTCCAAAAACGGGAAAATATGCTAGAAACAATGGAAAAAGGATAGGTTAGGTCAGGTTAGGTTTGGTTAGAGCAGGTTAGGAAGTTAATCAAATCAGGTGGCTTGGTTCGATTGGCTTTATTTTTCACTTTTTCGACACGCGCAAAATCGGGATAGGCCCAAACGCGTACTCATTTCTTAAATTCGCGTCCGGGAAAGAGTATTTTTGTCAGAATTTCCAGCTAATGTCATTGAATTTCTCTCCAAAACTAGCAAAACATGGCTGTTTGCAATGAAACATCCGATATTTGGTTTACCTGCCGACTCAGATCTTTCTTTCTTTTTGTGATCATCTTTCTCGAAAAGTTTGCTGGATTCTGAAAAATTCTTTCCCTCTGGATATCGAACCGCAGACTTCTCCTCAGCAGACTGGAATTCTGCCAATACGCGATAACACCCCGCTGACTGTTTCCATTTGAAACATCGCTGTAATAATTCACTGCGGGATTTTTGCTATCAAAATTTTGGAAGAGAACTGCAGGATCCAGATAAACGTGCAGTGCAAAAGTCCGTTTTCGCAATTGAGATGGTAGCACTGACACCTAACTTGCTCCAAAATTGATCGATTGAAGAGCTTTGCATGGGATAAATCGGGAATTGTTGCTTTTTTATCAGTTTGTTTGTTCGCGTTGCATTTTACCCGAGTTCCTTTTCTTACCCGAGCATGTTACTAGAGTGTCCGAATGGTTTTTTTTAGCGGGATATTAATTGATGGTGATGACATTCGAACTTAATAATTCATAACGAAACCTAACTCTATACCCACGTCTAGCAGGCCGAATGTCCGATCGGCTATTGAATCGAATGAGTTTTAGTCCGAATATCCTTATGTCCGATGTTTGGTCAGACTCCCACTCGATGCAGAACCAGGTGATGAATCAATAGAAAATTTTAACAGTGTATGCAAATTACCCTCCTTACGCAAAGGCAAAAGGAATAATTTCCACACAACAAAGCAACAAAAAACAGCAACAACGACAGTCATGTGCCATTAAAACACATAAGAGTGCGAGGTTTCTTTTGACGACCCAAGCCGCTCAAAATTGCGAAGGTTGAGTTTCCAGTGGTGGTATGTTTTTTTTAGTTTGAAATTTCCATTTTATCCATAAAAAGCGAATAGAGCCCTAAAAGTAGCCAATTCACGACAGGCACTCTGTCTAAAAAAGGAACTGTGAAGATGAAATTGTGTAGGTACCTAATAAGTATCCGCAGAAATTAGGATTCTCAAATTATACACCGGATATTCCGTATACGTGATTTAGTTGCCGGCTAGTCTTGGAATAATTTTGCTGCTGAAGCTACAAGCAGAGACCAACAGAAAAGAAAGGAAAAGGAAGGAAAGGACAACAGCACCAGAAGAGAAGACACAGCAAAATTGAAGAAGAAAAGCAAGAACCATTCAGCACAGACAGCATCGATCTCAAGCAAGAGGCATCGGATGAAACGATTACGAATGGCTGCTTCGGTATTCAGGTTGCATTGAATGAACATTCATTGTTGCGTAATTGTAAAATGGAGCTGGGAAAATCTGGAGATCAGATTTCTGGACCAAGTAGCCAAGGTAACCCATTGTTTCACTTCCAGAGAAAATCAGCCAAATCTTCGATTTTCTCCGCTTTACGTAGTTTTTCAGGGGTTTTTGAACTTTTGCTTTTTCTAAGCCACCACAAGTGCCAGAGAGGTAAAATATGGAAGGATTTGACAAAAAAGTGTTCTTTTTGGCTGACAAAAGGCAGAAATTAATATTCTGGGTTGTTAGTCAAGTCATGTTTTTGGCAATGATTATCAGAAAGAATGTCTGCTTCTGCCAGTGCCATAAATGAGGAATATAATTTGAAAGAAAGCAACATGTGTCATCTCATGTGTCATCTGTCGAGAGAGAAAACACTTCAACCTGAGAGGCTGTCAACCAACAATCGATTTCTTTCTTTTGTGACATTTAGGTGCAAACTAACTAGATCAAAAAATCTGCATCAGTTCTCCAAAAATCCAGCAAACACGGACACACGGAATTTGGAATTTTGACCCCTCCTATTAATTTGCCAACCCCTTATATTTACCCGGAAGAAAACTATCGTAAGGTCATACTTCTTCCCTGGTTTTTAAATGTCACATGGCTTGCAGTATAGCAGAATATACCTACCAAAAAACTATTCATTCACATTGACAGTGAGACCAGGACCACTAACTAACTAACCCTGTGGGACAGGCAACTGAGCATGTGCCATCGTTCAAGAGATTGAGACCACTTTTACAAGACGTGCACAAGGTCGAATTAACGCAGGATTGGCACGTGTGAAGGCATCTTGTGCAGTGGCCACCATTTCCACCCTGATGATAATAGCCACGATGGCAGGATTTGACACACTGCACTCCCATCAGGAAGAGATCAGATGAACACGAGGTGCACACAAATTCACCAGACGACCCCTCAGATCGGTGACAAGAAGTACAACCAATAGGACAATTTAGACATGATGTTCCATTTGAATACCTTCCTGAAATCATAGAAAAAAAGGGAGATAGACTACTTTTCATAATGTGGATTTCCATGACAATGCCATGCAGGCACAAAGACAAAGAATGTGCCAGTTAAGTTAAGTTCAGGTGGCCAGCAGGATCTGGTGTCCCTCCAAAAGAGAAACGAAAAAGAACACAGAAACAGTGCACTTGACAACCTGAATGTTTACTGTCAGGAACGCTTACTGACAAGCATTCCTTGAAAAAAAAAACATCTTTCTTTCAGGTCAAGCAAGCAAGAGTCGAATCAGTTCATGTCCCGCTGAGCATCACCCACCTCATCCATTTGAGCATTACACACTCATATTATTATTATTATTAATTATGATTCTGTTCTGAGAGCTGCAGAGGGCATTATAAATTAGGTAGGTACCACCCTTCACACTCATGGGATGGGACAAGAAGAAGAAAGAAAAGAGAAAAGAAAGCTACGTCAGACCAGACTCATTGAGTTTACGTTCAGTCAGTGGAAAAAGCAGCAGTTGAGTTGACAGAGTATTTCAAACACCTACGACTAACTTAGGCAAGGGTGGTAATTACTCTGCCCCAGTTGAAGACACAAATCACAGACGAGAGTTATCAATGGAGATCGATTTCACGGCAAGTTACTGCAGAGTCGTCTGTCTGACTTACAGCTAAATCGATCGCCATTGATAATTATTCTCAGTTGTGATTTGTGTCTTCAACTGTGGCAGAGTAAGTACCGCCCTTGCCTTATTTATAATGCCCTCTGCAGCCCTCCCTCAGAACCATTCGACCAACGAGTAAGAGTCAGTCAAGTTGCCTGCCATTCAAGCCTGTTAGCCTGCAAATGATGATGCAAAACAGGGATCATTCGTTTTGGTCATTCATAGAACAAGGCCATTCCTTTTGGCCCACCTCCACTGCCTTCAGCAACTGAAAATTATAAAAAAAAAATGTCGAATGCTCCTCGTACTTGCTAAATGAAAAAAAAGGCCAGCTGACAAAAAAAAATTTGTGGTCAGCGAAGACGTCAGCTCAAAGCCTCAAGGCAGGCACAAAAGAAAAGAACACACTGAGCACAGCACAACACCTCATTCAGCACACGTATCTCATTCAAAATCAGACTGTTTTGTTGTTTGTTTATGGTATGGTGGCAGGGGAAACGAATGATGAGCAGAGACACGTAAAAAAAGCATTATAGTTTTGCTTTTTTCGTTTTCCAATTTTGAAATTTCGCATTTTGTCGCTTTGGCGCTTGGCTGATTTCGCTTTCCATCGCAAGACCCAATTTCATGATGCCCATCCTTTATGGAGGTCAGCCAGAACCAATTTTGTGCTTGAAAATGTTGCTATTGCTACATGGTGCTTGAAAAGTGCTGAAACGAATCGAACAAATCTTGAACCTGCTTCTTGTCAGAGTGTGAGAACCTACGCAATCGTGCGGTTTTCAAGAAAAAAAAAACATCAGAATACAACACCACACCCCACTGTGCCAAAGGGCAAAGACTCATTGTTCCGATGTGCGCACAATTCATTTTCATCAAAGAGCTGGCAGCCGCAGCTGGCCTGCAGGAAGAGGATTTATCGAACACCCAACTTGACAATCAATTGGAATGTTTATTGCTTGGCGGTATGTGGATAAACACAAAAAGAAATACGACCACCGCCAACGCTTCTTGATGAAAAGAAGAGAGACGAAAATCCTTCCTCTGAAATGTGTTTCACTCTTTGGCCGCCAGATTAGAGCCACCGTCGAAAAAAAGGACAAGATCACAACTGTGCATTTGACCTGGCTTTTCCGGTTCCTTTTTGTCCCATTCAGCTTTTGCGCAATAGTCAATTTCGCGGACAGATTTTTGTGTTGTGTGATTTTCATTTCTGTGCACGAGGCGACTTTTTTTCCACTGTGTGAATGAAAGATGCAGTCATCTGTTGCGTTCTTTCTTTTTTCCCCTGCAGTGCCTGCAATCGGAACACCATGCCATGTCCCTCGCGCTCGGGTTGCTAAACTCGGTGTCAGCAAAAAGTGAGGTTTTATTGCTTGAAGTTGGAAGGGAATGGTGAAGAGCAATTTTTCCATTTTGAAACAAATGCACTCTTTGCATGATGTTTTCTAGAAAGCTTTGTGCAAATCTGGAATTATTGTGACACTTACATTTCGGGTGCAGATTTTGTGATGCTTCATGCAAATTTGGCACTTCGTGGTTTTTCTGAATTTTTTGTTCTCTTGGGTGAAATTTTCACTTTTGCGCACATTTTACACCTCCCGGTTGAGTTCAATCAGTTTGGCGCAAGTTTTAAACATTTCAAGCAAATTGGACTGAACTGCGTTTCTTTTTCGATTTTTGGTTTGATCCCTTCCTGATGCTCAATGGAGTATAGTTCAAAACAAGTGCAACACAAGAAGAGGGGTGGAAAATCAGCATGCATGGACCACCTGTGGAGCTTGTGTCCAAAGTGTTTTTCTTTTCTTTTTGTTTCTTTCTGTTCTTGAAGACCCACACAGGGTGTCCAAAAATTTGGTAACTCCTCATGAAATTATTTTGCTTCCTTTTTCCGCCAAAATCCCTGTAAACAGAAGTCAGAAAAGATTGACTTTGCGCCTCACCAGGACACAATCGATAACTTTGGGAAATAATCCAATGAAAAATTCAATGCCCAGAATTTTTCTCAGGGTGACATCGATCAGCAAGCACATCATGGCTTGGCAAATTTTGATCACACTGTCCGGTCCTTGGGCAAGGCAAAGCTGGAATCCAATTCATTTGGAGGCGCTTTTGTGCCTTTGCACACCTCTCCCTCCCATCCCTCCTGAGGGAGGGGAGGGAGAGGTCACATTCCTAGGGAGAGGCCTATTCACAAATTCTGACATGATTTTTTCTTTTCGGGCCACCCACGTTTTTCCATCAGCAGGTTTTTGAACCCCATGCTTGCAGCACCAGCGTTCCCTGCGTTTGGCGTTTGCGCAGCGCGGACCTTCAGCAGAGATTGTGAAATGCTGGGATGCGAGCACTGTGCTTTAGGTCCAGTTCATGTTTAAATCGGAGGTCATTCACCCAGGTCTTTCATTTCTTTGCGCTTCCGCCTGAGTTTGAAAAAGCGCGGTGGGGGTTGAATGTGCAAACGGACAAGATGAGATGCAGTTTATTTAACAAATAAAACAACAATAATTGACGTCAAATGAAGAAGACCACCGAAGCGACAATCACTTTTCTTTTTTTCAGTTCCATTTCCAGGAGAGAATATTTTTTTTGCCACCCTCGATTTCTTTGAATTTTTTCAATAGATCGCCAATTTCGCTTGATTTCGCTCCAAAAGGCGTTTATCGCTAATTTTTCGCGATTCAAAGGACGAATTTCGCATTTTTTCGTGAGCTTAAAAGAGACTACACACCGCAAACAACAAGACTGTCTTGTCCCCTCTTCGAAATTCCTATGAATGGCAGAGTTCGCTTTGTCGCTTGGAGCGATTTTTACGTATCTCTGATGATGAGCAAACAGTGACAAGACAAGAATAATAATGATTAAAAAAAAGCCAAAACTAAACGTCACTTACCTTCACCACATTGTTCATTATCTCGGCCAACAGAAAACTCTGCAACAGACGGAACGCATTTGCCTGAGTCCAGCTGGAATCCATCTTCACATTCCGAGCAAAGTCCATCAAAGCCATTATCAGAGCATTTTGAGCAACCCTTTGGACATTCCAAACAATCACGAAGTGTGTTGGAATGGAAATAACCTCCTGGACACTGTTCAATGCAAGAACCAGACAAGTACACCAGTCCATCTTCACATGAGATGCAATCAATAGTTCGAGGTCCCTTGCAGGAACGACAAGTTTCATGACACAACTCACAGCTAAAAGAGAAAGAGAATGAAACAGATAAAGAGAAGGAACATGAAGCAAAAATTGAAAAAAAAAAAAAAAAAAAAAACTAGGAACACAAAAGCAATGAGATGCTGGAGGAGTGTTCCAAAATCAAAAATAAAATGTTGACATATCATAATTATAACAAAACATACATAATTATACAAAACATATCATATAGAACAAAACATATCATAATTATAACAAAACATATCATAATTATAACAAAACATATCATAATTATAACAAAACATATCATATTATAAACAAAACATATCATAATTATAACAAAACATATCATAATTAAACAAAACATATCATAATTATAACAAAACAATCATAATTATAACAAAACAATCATAATTATAACAAACATATCATAATTATAACAAAACATATCATAATTATAACAAAACATATCATAATTATAACAAAACATATCATAATTATAACAAAACATATCGTAATTATAACAAAACATATCATAATTATAACAAAACATATCATAATTATAACAAAACATATCATAATTATAACAAAACATATCATAATTATAACAAAACAGAACAGATGTGAGAGAACGCCCATGCCACTATGAGACACGAGTCTTCTGAATAAGTAAGAAAAAAAGTCCGACTGACATCTTTGGCTATTGAAAATTGAAGAAGTAAGTACCTGTTTCATGGAACGAACAAAAGTGATTTCTTTTTACTTAGATTAGGTACAGCTTATGGAGGGGACACTCTCTCCACCCCACAGAAGTCTTTTCACTTTTGCTCTCCTCACCTCCTTCCTTTGTCCTTGCTTGCAGCTCTTCCCAAATTCTTTTATTTCAGTTCAGCCAGACATGTTGTGATACATTTTTCTCACTGTCTCTCCCCTGTCTCTCTCCATCCCTCCCTCCCATCCCATCCTCAGACTTTCTCTTCGACAAGCGCAGTCCGCAGATGAGGGAGATGGTTTTCTCTACCCTCTGCTCTGCTGTACCTCTGAGAAGGCATCTTTTTTCGTGATCTTTGGAAGAGTTTTGGGTATGCATCAAAGTTTGTTGAGAGAAAATTAGGAGTCAGTGTGGTCAATCATGGACATGGTCTGGTCTCAACCAGGGATGGGTAAGTATAATACTTAAGTATTATACGTGAATTTTCTACGTATAATACGTCATATTATACGTACGTATAAAAGTGTTTTATACGTACGTATTATACGTGTGCAAAAATTTAACATGTGTGACACATGACTCGGGGGTGGAATTTGACAAGGAATTCAATTCTGAAGTTATTTCATAACTCAGAGAAGTGTAGGAGAAATAAAACCTGAATAAGTTGTCGGAAATGATGACGATCGCAGGAAGGGGTACCTAATGGCTAATAATAACAGCTCAAATTGCATTTTTAGATGGCTTTGGACCAGCAGGCAATAAGACCACGTCAGGAGGTTAAAAAACAAAGTCACAAAGAATAAAACTGTGACTTTGTTTTTTAACCTCCTGACATGGTTGTATCGCCTGCTGATCCGTTCACAATGCCAACCACGGCTTACAAACATTTGTAATGATGGATTTATTTTCAAAACGGGTTGCATTGTTATACCATGTGGGCTGTGGACGAAAACCGAGAAAAGTAATTGCCATTTTCTCCCGAATTTTCAACTGAAAATTCTCCAGATCCTTCACTCTGCCTGTGATACATATCTACGACCCATAAGCTGTCCAAGTACTCAAATGCTAGAATTCTCACTCTCATTCCACAGCCGGATTTTGCTTGCATCTGGCAGGATTTTGATAAGGTAACCTTTTTTTTTAACATTTGCAGTTCATGCGGGATTTTCTGCCATGTGCTCTATGCTTATCTTCGGCGAACGTTTTTTTTTTTATTCTGCACTCCACTCCACCAAATATGTCATAGCAGAATAGGCTATCATGCCATCAAGGCAATCATCAATGGCGAACAGCAAAGTTCTCAGAAAACAGCAAATTTCATCATATACTTGGGTAAAGGAAGGAAGGGAAGGATACGTGACCAATGGCCATTATCCGTAAGGAGGAAAGGGTAAAGGAAGGAGGGGACAGGGGTTCCGAAAACATATTATCGGAATGTGGACGGGACCGTGTCATATAGCATTCAACAGCAGACAGACAACAATCACACAGATGCAACCACTCAAGAACACCCCCAAACAAGCATTATCAACCGGCACACCCATTCACAATCTCAAATGAAACATATGCAAAATAGTGGATAAAAATGAGTACCTACTCGTAAAGATGAAAGAAAACGAAATACATAGGCCCTCCTAGGTGATTAAATGACCGGGATGAAACAATGATGAAGCAATCATGACAGTGCATTGTGTTCGGCCTTCACTCCAATGCCGTGGTTTCAAGTATGTGTACTTGCCATTCTGGCTGGCACTGTTGGAGTCATTTTTCCGGTGATCGCAGAAATCTGGACGTCCAGGCTGTCAAACCAGAAAGAGAACTGCCACAGGAAAATTGAGTCTGCCCGATGAAGTCGGGTAAGGCAGCTCCGGATCGAATCCGGCAGGCAGGATTTCCAGGCCCACTCTCGTTATGGTAGAAGCTTCCCTTGCAAATGAAGGTTGAAAGGATGAGACAAAGCATGAGGTTGGTTTCTGGCAGTTTCTCTTGCCACCATTCTGACCTTCTTGCATCCATTTCTTGCTTAAAAGGTCGTCGCCAGTATTGTTAGTTTTTTGCCTTCTATTTGTCATTTTTTTTCTGCATACTTCTCTCTTTTACCAGACACATGAGCTACATGCATCTAGACCCATGTTATAAAAGATAAAAGTGCACAAAATTAGGCAGCATCAACTTTCACATGGTGCACACACAATTTTGAAATGCATTTTACAATGGTGTGTGGCTCATGTAATCTTGCGTGGCCAACATAAAAGTAATTGCGGGACTTCACTGGTTGACTGTTTTATTTTTTTTTTTCCTTTCATTGATGATGATGCTTGTCATTATTTTAATGTGTAAATAGAATTGACAGCATGTTAAAGAGCAGCTTTTTCTGCAAAAAATGAGGTATCACTCGACTTTTAAGTTTTATACGTTTTCTACGTGTTTTTTTCGTACGTATCATACGCACGTATTATACGTGGAGTTTTATACGTTTACCCATCCCTGGTCTCAACAATTTTTTTTGTTCTAAATGGGTTCTTTGTCCAATGTTTTTTTTTTTAATTGATCAATCAACACAACAAGAATTCAAGAGTGCTGAATACCAATACCATTCTTCTGGGGAATGGATACCCCATCCTTTGAGACAAGTGGCTCTTGACTCCAAATTTTCATGCAAGAATTTGAAGAAATATAAATAAATGATGTGCCCAAAATTTGACAAAACAAGAAACATGTTGATTTGCCTATAAGAATGCAAATGAATCTTCTACTCCGAGAAAGCAGTGAAGTCATGTTTTCTAAATTTTTATATTCTTTTTTCTTTAGTTGTTTTGCTTCATTCTATTCCCTCCCTCTTCTAATCACTGTCTGCTAATTTATGTGGATTTAAAAAAACGTATCATGCTTGCCACGGATGTTTTACCTTTTCACACGAGTAAAATAAAAATTGAAACCTCGCCATGCCGAATCCTTTTCCATTACTCTATTATCTCGAACATAACAATTTTATCACGCAAAAAGAAAAATCAGAAAAACTCCAGTATTTCTGCTATAAGGGACAGTGCATTAAAATTTCCGAACGTAAACAATTCATTATGCAGTTTTCTTTACAGTCGTAACAAATTTTGGATTTTTTCTGTTCGGTTCTCTTCACTCGACAGAGGTAGGAGGTTCATGAAGAGGAAGAAGAAGAGTTGGACTGACAGTATGAGTGAAGCCAGTCAAAATCACATTTTCCCAACTCTTGTTTCTGTTGTATTTTAAAGAAAGGCATAAATAAAATTGGGTGTAGGAAGGTCCAAAATGCCTTTTCCATCAAAGAATCGAGATACTATGCCAGATCGGCTGCAGCAAATTAAATCAAATTTGTGTATGATTCTGATTCTGAGATCAAAAGAAAACGTTAAATCATATCATAGAAGGCAATTGGACTGATCATCGTAGTTTTGCATCGCTGTTGACGTTCCTTTGTACGAGTAAAACAAAGATAGGGGATAGGCTCAGAATCGAATTTTTCAAAAGGAATTATTCACGGACGGACGGAGTCAAGACTGCTTGGTGTGAGCACCACCGTATTCAGTCGTGAGGTTGTAATGTCTGATTGCACTAGCACACTTATGTTTTTTGGTATCTCTGTAGCAGTTTTTCGCACTTCTGGCAGATCAAAATTCAAAATTTGCCTTTTTTCACAGGATAGTATTGGAAAGTTTGAAGATCTTGTCTAGCTAAAAGAAAAAAAAAAGACGAAATTGTGTATAAAATGGATCGGCATTTAGTCCAATGACATGGGTAAACAATTTGTTACGGTCATTGTAACCCTTCTACACCATCGGCTCTTAAAGGTTAGGTCAGATTGGGTTAACCTGAGTTAACCAACAAATTGAGAAAAAAGACCATGCTTGCTTACCCATAGTCTTGATTCTCATAGAAATGATCAGGACATGCAGCAATACACTGTCCATCATGAAGAAGTAAATGATGATCACAGGCAGTGCAGTTTCTGATGCCAGAATCACAGTTTATACAGTGTGGACCACAACTTAGGCATTTGTTCTGTTCAATATCTGTTATTATAGATTAGGAAAAGTGAATTAGGTAAGCATAGTGGAAGTAACACACATTTTGGTTATCGATGCTGACATTAGGATCAATTAGCAAAGGGAAAAGTTTTACCTTTCCAATTTCAATAGTTTACCTACCACTGCTGGTAAATTATTGCTCCAGCACCAAAAAACAATCTTGGTTTCCAAACAAACACAAAAGAGCGGCTTTGCTTTGGTCAGGTGTGGAATTGGAATCCATTTGTT
>JASGXE010014624.1:0-16999 GCA_030068105.1 Sinentomon sp. SZTP_YWyxl | reverse complement strand
TGTGTTTTGATATGTGGAAAGGAAATCGCTCTTCTGAAGAAATCTTGACAGGTTTCTGAAAGCAGTTCATTAATTTTCCTGGAAAGAATGTGGCAGGTCTCATCGGTGGCAATTGAAATCTATGTAGGTGTCCACTTTCTGCCACATTTTTGGTTGAAATGCTGGCCCAGTCACAGTGTTTGATGGAATGGGGTGTCATGGCATAATGAAGCAATGCTGCTTTTTTGAGGAATTTGAGATGCATTTGTTGCCTTTCTGCTGCAACTGCACACTCCCTTCCAGGTTGACCATTTTCAAACTGGAATCAAAAAGTTTGGAAGCCTTTGTCCATTTTCCCAAAAATGTCTGAGTGTGACATCGGTGGCAATTGAATGCCTGAGTGTGCCACATCAGTCAGGCAAATGTGTTCACTGAATGGGAAAAGTGTGACAAGTTGGACTTCTTTGGTCAACAAAATCTGATTTCTTGAAACTCGAATTATTTCATGAAGGACCAATGAAGGGGGCTAAATTGCAATCACTTGCATGACGCTCTAACCAACTGAGCTATCCCGGCATGAATGTGCTTATGCACACCAAAAACAAGTTCCTGAAGTCAGAAGTAGACATGTTCAATACAAAACGTGTCATAATTTGTGAGCAGTTATCGCACTATCGTAATCCAAATACCTATCACACTTAGGCCTACCCACATTGACCTCACCCTGAAATATGTGTCAGCCTTCATGTTGAGCTCATCACATTGACAACAGCAGAGGACCATGTCAAAGACATTGTTTTGCATCTTCCGAATATTATGGACTTGGACTTGCTAATACCTACTGCAAGCTCCAGCCAACAATATTTATCAAGAGAGGAATCTTATAAGAAAGACAAGACACGAGTCATGTTGTGGGGGCACATGGTCTGTTGTCTTGTCTCGGGGTAAACGTCAGGTTTTTTCGGGTTAACTTTGAAAATCAAATCAAATCAACCTAGCACAATGGCTCAACCATCTTTTCCTGTTTTTCAGTCTCCATAAATTAGAAAGTGCTTCTCTCTCCAAGTTCTCAATTTTTGACCAGTGAAATATGGCCGATATAAGGAAATAGTTAAAGAAGTTGTGGAGAAGAAACAGAAGCCAAGAATGCATTTTCTGAGGGAGAATGAACTGAATATGAAAATCGATGTTGACACAAAATTACCTACCTCTTAATTCATTGTTGAATTGAATAAAAATGATAATAAAAATTTGAGAAACCATAGAAAAAAAAATGCAACTGCAAAGATGCCGGCAACGTTTGAAGGAATTGCAGTTGCCCAGAGCAGTTTAGTATTGTTGTTGATGGCTTTGTTGCCGATATTCTTGGGAGCATTTCGGTCGGTGAGGTATCACATCGAGCAGAAGCTGCTCATCAAGGTGAGTCGGCATATTTTTGACGCATGGTTTACACTCATTAGGCTTGCACTTGTGACTTGCGCACTTACACTCATGGCTATGGCTTAGGCTACCCAATAGACCAACTTGGCCGACTTGTGAGTGTGCACATGTTTGATGCACGACCTGCTGCTTTAGTGTGTCAGTTCTTCGAGGTCGGGATGATTGTGCATTTTTAAAAGAGCATTTGAAGTTGACTTGCCCACACAAACATGAACATGTCCGTTATTGTTTTTGACATTTGATATTGACCGCCTTACACACACTTGAACATGCCCTTTATTTTGACATTTGTTAGGTATTGGCTACCCCAAACACACATGAACATGCTCATTATTTTTACACCTGCATGGTAGGTACCTTTGGGTATCGTCAAGTAAAATTGGTCAGCGGACGGATGATAGGTACCTAACACTTTGGAACACCTGACCACATGTGAACTGGGCGATTTGTCCTTCGTGATCCTTGTTTTGGCGATTTGTCCTTCGTTCGTGCTCCAGGGAAATGTGGCTGGAGTTTGTCGTTGAATAGCGGTTGCCGCGGATAATTTGTTAATTTTTAAAATTTTGAACATGGATTCAAAGGTGACCTCAGAATATTTTCGGAGGAATTTATTTTTGTCACGTGGTGCAAAAAGCAATAATTTGTGCAGCACAAACAATTCTGTGATATCTCCTTTTGAGATCTGCAAATTGTTTCGAAATAATCTAACCTTCTTCCTCTGGTGCCTGAAGGAAACTGATTGCCCGAAATGTGACAGGAATTCTGGCTTTTTTTTGGGGAAAAACTGTCAGTTCAAGTGAATTCTTATTTGCAGAATTTACAATAATTTGTACCTGTCTCCATGTGTAACAAACAAAGAAAAGAACAAATGGTGGCAGTGGAGTAAAGAGCATCTTGCTTGAGCTTGAGCTACCTACGTACTGAGGCAGACATCCTCTCTTCGTATGCATAACAACAACAACCAAAAATGGCTTATTGAGGATATTTGAGGAGCAATTCTTACCTCGAGTTGAGTTGACGAAGGAGCACATTGTGCACTGCTTAACCTCTTTTGTGAATTTTGGAGCCCCGACAAAAAAAATTAAGCAATTTGTTTCCCTGAATCTTCCCTGACCTCCAGACTCCTGCTGCTCCTTCCTTGCACAATTTCATCCTTGACTACCTACGTACCAATGCAGATTTGGTCAGATCAGATAAGCATTGCAGAAGGTGGGCCAAAGAAAAGGAAAACATACCAAATTGAAAAAGAATCGTATTGAAGTGGGAAAACAGTACCGAAATTTAATCAACATTCAAACTTTATTTTTTGCAAGCGCCATGCTTCTGGCTTTTTTGCTGAGGGGCAGTTTTTTTAGGCATCAAGGTGTTTGGTCCTGGCTTAGTTTAAGACCCTCAGTTTGAATGTTGATTAGTTTTCGGTACTGGCTCCACATGGGACAGTGCTTAATTGCGAACCCTTTTCAATTGTGAATTACAATTTACAGATGGATTTTCTGTTTATTTGTGGCTGATCCAGTGCCGTGAATTGCAGGTTCATATTTCCACCACCATCGGCCTCCCTCTCATGTGGCAACTGATGAGGTGTCAGGTAGAGGGACAGGCAGAAACCAAGTTGTAATTTCTGGAAAATTTGATCAACCATGCTATTTCTGTTAAAATGAACATACCTTAGCTCAAGGGATAGTGTATTTTTTGTAGTTTTTGTACCCATTGTTTTAACCAGAGAAAGTTCAATTTGATAACCCTTTCTTCCAATCTTCCAGTCCTGATAATGATAACACCCCTGATTCCATCATCATTCCCGAATATCCCCTACCATCTCCGATTCTCCCAACAGATGCAAAGTGCTCAGTCGAAGCAGAACTACGACAGTTCAAGCTCAACACCGTCAGCGGTGTCTACGTCTGAAGATTATCGTTCCACGATAGAACAGACGGAGTCGGAAGACTTGATAAACTACCAGTTTACATCCTACAATGTTGTTCTCATTGTCTGCACCTTTATCGTGGTGTGGTACCACCTAATGAAGAAGGTGAGTGCATATAAGGTGTGGTACCTGATGAAGAAAGTGAGCGTAACTAAGGTGTGGCACGTGATGAAACAGGTGAGCATAAATAAGGTGTAGTACCTGATGAAGAAGGTGAGCGAAAATTAGGTGGGGTATCTAATGGTGAGCATAAATTTAGTGTGGTATCTAATGAGATTGTGAGGAGCTGGTGCTGGACTCTCCTGGTGCTGGACCAGCTCCTCACAATCTCATAATGCCTTCTGCGAGTTTCAGAACCATTCAACGTGGTATCTAATGTGGGAAGCGTAAATTTGGTGTGGTATCTGATGAAGGTGAGCGTAAATTATGTGTGGTATCTATGTGAGCATTAATTTGGTTGTGGTTCCTAATGAAGGTGAGCGTAAATGAGGTGTGTATGTATCCAATGAAGAATATGAGCATAAACTCGATATAGTAGGTACCTACGTAATGAGGAAGTGAGCGTAAATCATATGCGATATGAAATTTCGAAGGGAAAAGAAAACCTGCCCGATGGATTTTCATTTTTAAAGAATGCATTGATTTTCCATTCAGAGGGCTTATTATCAAATTTATCAGCGAAAACCTTGACTGGAATCGAAGCGGAACATGTAATAGCTTTTTCTGGAGTGATCCGATTGGCAGATGTTTTTTGGATTTGACTGATGCAGCAGCTTTGGGCGTTTCATATTATTCGTGTGATGGAACGTTTTTGCACTTTTCCTGCATTTAACACTTTTTGCATAAAAATGCTGATAATGGCAAGCCAAAGTCTACTCATCGAGCAGCGCCAAGCAAGTGTCAATGTTCTTGCAAAATGAGTGTATCAAGTGCAGCAACTAATAAAAAAAGTGAGCGTAAATGAAATGTGGCAATATCGTGGGCCAAAAGCAAGTAGGCCTATGTCTTTCTGAGCCATGTCGAGGTTGCTTTTTAGATAGAAAGAAATCATGTGAAATAGAACGAGAAACAAACATCAAAATAAGACATTTTCAGAGTTATTCCCCATTGCAATAACTCACCCTCACCCTCAGGATCAACTCAATAGAGCCAATTCAACAGACAGATGCATCTTTCAATGCAACAATGGAAAAGGAACAAGCGTTGTGCATAGAAATGAAGTTTTCACAACACAAATCTATCCAACGAATTGGATATTGAGTTGCAATGGGGAATACGACCATTCATTATCTTGTGTGATTTTTATTTGATTTTCATAATTTTGATGTTGATTTTTGATAGTCCAGGTAATTCAATTGAGCACCCACTTTGGGTCATGGGAGTCAAATTGCTTCTGTGACTGTAAAGTGGCAGTGGAATTGATGGAGGTACTCATACATGTTATAAAAATTGCAACTTTTCGGATTTCGGCAAAATCCCTCTGCTGCAGAAATTGAAGATCCTCTTTTTTATCTCTAGAATGCTTCGTTGCAATCTGGCACTTTAATTTCTGCCATCTGCATATGAAGAGAAAGAAAGAAAAAGTTTAGGAAAGAACACAGTAAAATGGGAAAAACACATGCATGGACACATTAATTTTGCCGCCACAAAACATGAGAGTATCTGCAATGTTAGCAGTGTTTGTTGAAGAAGCACCAGGAAAAAGTTCATGCATTTTTTATAATTTATCAGTGTACTTTGCCTGCAATTGTTTATTTCTTTTCATTTTTTCTTTTTCTTTTTCTTCTTCCCGTCAGCACTGGATTGTCAACAATCTGCTTCAAGTAAGATTTGCCATCAACGGCGTTGAGTAATTCCTTCTCAACAACATCATTTTGTTGGGTGGGGAGGGCTCTTCATTTACGACATATTATTCTGGGTCTTCGGCATGAATGTCATGGTTACTGTTGCCAAGTCATTTGAAGCGCCAATCAAATGTAAGTTACGCTTACGACCGACATTAACACCACTGTAGCTGTTTGACTCGTTTTTTGGGGCCTCGGGTCATGTTCCAAAAGTGAAATGGACTCTTCCAGGTGAAATCATTTGATGACGTGATTTGTTAAATGAGAAAATTTCAGTGATTGGCAATTGCTTTTTATTGCCAAAGTTGAGATGTGAATAAAAATAATGATGATGTATTGCCACATTTTCCCAGAATGTTTTTTACCGACCTCAATAGAATGAGACACAGAAATTTCATGCAGAAGAGTTTTCGAGATAACGCCTTCTACTCACTGGCCGTGAACTCAGAAGTCTGACCTGAAACGTAAAATCAGCATAACTATCGTGAAAAGGAAAAACAGCGTGCCAGAAATGGCTTATGGCTGTTGTGCTTACGCAGTTTTTCCGGATTCCCAAGTGGTTGGTAGGAAGTGCTACCGCTGTTTCGGCACGAAAGTGTCGGGCATTCTTCAAGCCCGATTCAAAGAACCGTTGAAAGGCGTCATCTTCACCGCAAGGTGTGCGCCACAGCACGCAGCAATATACTATACCAGGAGGTCGGACAGGTCAACTGCACCTTAGTCAGCAGTGAATGCTGCTGCGAGTGATGCTCTGTCTGGGGTAGCGGCTCCATATATACGAGCTATTTGTCCTTGAGAGCACAAAAACACAACGTATATTTGCATGTTGGGTCCGCTGACCTTGGTAGAAAGCGAAACCGCAGTAGCACTTCCTACCAACCACTTGGGAATCCGGAAAAAATGTGCGTAAGCACATCAGCCACAAACATGGCCCAAGGAAAACAAAATCATGTTATCAAAAATGGCTTGTTCGATAACGATTTTGAAGCCCTTTCTGGCGAGGACTTTTTTGCCAATAACAAATAAAAAAAAAGTAGACTAGCTTCACATGCCTGCTTTGTGCAAGGATCTGTTTTGCAAAACATCAACTGACAAGCTTTTCATTTTTACGACAGAAATGGGTTCCCAAATATGGTTATGGCCACTTTTTCCTCTCGTCCCTCTCAAACTGTGATCCCTGTTGACCCTTGCATTACGAGTGAGAACTTCATTACCCAGGATAAGATTCTTGAGTGGATCTTGAGGATGCCTGCCTAATTCTGGGAGTGTGACATTAGATCAGATCGTTTTTCTTTTTGGTTAATCAAAATGTTTCCAAGTTAGAATTATCCCAAAATTTCTTGTTCTGGTTATGAAAAAGTCCATCCAAACTGGGCAGCTTCCCGAGAGATGGAAGCATGCGTATGTTAGCCCAATCCCCGAGAAGGGTGATTCTAGGTTAATGAGTTCCTATAGACCTATCAGTCTGACAAGTTCGTGTTGTAAAATTATGGAGCATTTAATTTTGGGAGAAAGAGAAAAAAAAAACAAGAAACAGAAACAAACAACAAATCAAATCCAAAAATCGACAAAATCCGCGGAGCACGCACCAAACATCGAAAAACGCGTCCGCTCGCGTCAGCAGCCGACGGAAAAAAAAAACGAAAAAAAAAAAGGTCTCTTTGGCGTTTTTGGTTATAGGTATAGGTATAGGTATCAGACGCTGCTTTCAGCAGGTTATTATGCCACAAGGCAATCGTCAATGGAGAACATCAAGTTCTCACATATGACAGCAAATGTCATCACATACCTGGGAAGGGGAAGGGAGGGAAGGGAAGGACACGCGACCGTCGGCTGCAATATTCGTAAGGATAGGAAAGGGTCAAGGAAGTGGGGTGAGGAGGGTAGATATAGGAGTGTGGAAAACATATCATCGGAATGTGGACGGGGCCTAGTCATATAGCATTCAATACAGGCACACAACAGTCATACACACGCGACCCAAACAAGACCTCCCCACCATCAGCATCAAGCATGCAGCATGAACCAGCATACACGCACACCACAACATACCCATTCGCAATCTCAAATGAAAATATGCAAAAAAGCGAATAAAAGTGAGACATAGGTAGGTGAGAGAAAAGGAAGAAGGTAGGGAAATGACGAAATGAAGAAACAAAGCCAGCAACATAGGTATAGGTATGGTTATTGCTGTATCCCGTGACCCGGCTTCAAGCCATTTTTCGTTGGAGCTTGGTGCGTCCACTCATCCTCACATTCGTTCTTCAAGAAATTCTTTCTTGGCTTCTTTGAAGGATCCTGTTGTGTTCGTCCGAAAACCGCATGTTTCCTGTGCTTCTTTGTTCAGGTTTTCTGGTCGTACACCGTTTGCCCTCACGTTTTGCATTGTTCAGCTGCTGTTAATTGGTTGTGGAGATATTGAACTCAATCCCGGTCCGACCCCTTCTCGTATCCCGACCCCGACATGTAAACCCAAATCGTTGCGTTCCCATACGGACAAAACAAAAAAGGCAAAGTCCAGTCCTGTATCCGATTGGATTCAATGCGACGACTGCTCTGATTGGATCAACTTTGAATCGTCTGGCATGACTGGATCGTTTCAGGATGCAGGAAATCAGCCATTCTCGTGCAAAATATGCAAACTAACCTCCCAATTGACTTCTCTAATGGATGAAATCCGGTCACTCAAGGCTGAGGTTCTCGAATTGCGGCAACAAGGTTGCGCGGCCTCCTGTAGTGCGAATCATGGACTGCAAATAAATAATTCTTCTTCAAATTCGACAAGGAGAGAAACACGGGTTCCCGAAAGTGGAATCTCGACAGTTAACACCCCATCAATTGTCAGCCAACAGGGTCAAACCGGATCCACTATCACACCATTGCCTGAGTGTCAACCCAGTCCTGTTGACGCAGTCCTCTCCATTGGAAACTCCAATTTGAAGCGTTTGTACACATTCTTCGACACAGTTGGGCCTTGTGCCAGATTTACTAGGTGGAAGGGTGGTCTGAACATCAACGGTGTTTTTCCCATTTTCAGAAACTGTTTAAAGAGCTTGGGTAGCAGCAATCGCTTGTTGCTCAATGTTGTTGTGGGCGAAATTGATATCATTCATGCATCTGTCCCTGATGTCATCTTGTCCTTTTCAAGATTGATTGGTGACATCAATGCAACTGTGGCTGTCACCTGTCCAGGGTTGAGCTTCTCCCTGAATGTATGTTCAATCCCACCGAGACCTCTTGACCCGTTCTTATCCAATAAAATTTCCAGAGTAAACCATGCATTGTCCACAATTACGCAGAATCTCGTAAATGTCAACTTTTTAGATCTCCAATCCATTCAGTCCTCTGCTATTTCAGTTGACGGTTTGCATTATTCTGAAGCCGGTGCACAAGCGGTTGCCTCACAACTTACTCGCTCCATCAATTCTTTTTTAGTCCATTAATTGCTCTCTCTGACTCTCCAGACCCTGCCATTGACCCCGCCCAAGTCGACACTGGCCTTCATTGCGGTTGTGCTGATAGACAGAAAGCAACGAAGACAAAATTTGCGACTGCCTGCCGTTTGCGTGGTGAAGCCTTTGATCGTTGCTCTAGTGCATCTGTAGTTGGGGTTCTCCAGACAGGTGTACCGTTGGCCCCTCCTGTTGCCTCCGCTGCACGTGGCATCAAGTTCAATCTCTCCATCTTGTTGTTTAATGCCCGTAGCCTCCTTCCGAAGCGACTTGCATTGAGGCCCATTCTGGACTCAGTCAGTGCCGATTGCATAGCCATTACAGAAACATGGCTTGATGATTCCTGTAAAGAGAATGATATTCTTCCTCCGGATTATGCCATTTTCCGCAGGGATCGTTCCAAAATTGGAGGAGGGGTCCTTCTTGGGGTGAAGCCGTGCTTGCAACCTAAACTTCTGTTCTGCAGCCCTAAGTTCGAGTTTATCGTCATTGCATTGGATTTCTCTTTTCCGCCAACCCTTATCTTGTTGCTGTACCGTCCTCCCAGTCAAGCATTAGATTGTTTTTCGGGCACCTTTCAATGCAACAATGGAACAGGAATACACGTTGTGCAGAAAGGAATGAAATTTTCACAACACAAATCTGTCCAACGAATTGGATATTGAGTTGCAATGCGGGATACGACCATTCATTATCTTGGGTGATTTTTATAATTTTGATGATGATTTTTGACAGTCCAGGTAATTGAGCGCCCACTTTGGATCATAGGAGTCAAATTGCTTCTGTAACTGAAAAGTGGCGGTGGATTTAATGTACTCATACATGTAAAAATTGCCACTTAGGATTTCGGCAAAAACCCTATGCTTCAGAAATTGAAGATCCTCTTTTTATCTCTAGAATGCTTTGTTGCAATCTGGCACTTTAATTTCTGCCACCTGCGTATGAAAAAAAAGAAAGAAAAAATTTTAGGAAGGAACAGTTAAATGGGAAAAACACACGTATGGACACATAAATTTTGCCACCACGAAACATGAGAGTATCTGCAATGTCTGCAGTGTTGGTTGTTTGCAGTGTTTGTTGAAGAAGCACCACGAAAAAGTTCATGCAATTTTTATAATTTATCAGTGTACTTTGCCTGCAATTGTGTATTTCTTTTCCTTTTTTCTTTTTCTTCTTCCCATCAGCACTGGATTTCCAACAATCTGCATGGAGTTCCATTTGCCATCAATGGCGTTGTGTAATTCCTTCTCAACAACATCATAACGGGTTGCATTTTGTTGGGTGGACTCTTCATTTACGACATATTATTCTGGGTCTTCGGCACGAATGTCATGATTACAGTTGCCAAGTCATTTGAAGCGCGAAACTAATGTAAGTTACGACCGACATTAACACCACTGTAGCTGTCTGACTCGTTTTTTTGGGCCTCGGGTCAAGTTCCAAAAATGAAATGGACTCTTCCAGAAGCACCAAGTAAAAGTGAAGTCATTTTATGACGTGATTTGTTAATTGAGAAAATTTCAGTGATCGGCAATTGCTTTTTAATTTATTGCCAAAGTTGATATGTGAATAAAAAATAATGATGATGTATTGCCACATTTTCCTGGAATGTTTTTTACCGACCGCAATAGAAAGAGACACAGAAATTTCTTGGCGAAGATTTTTCGAGACAACGCCCTCCACTCACTGGCCGTGAACTCAGAAGTCTGACCTGAAATGTAAAATCAGCCTAACTATCGTGAAAAGGAAAAACAGCGTACCAGAAATGGCTTGAATCGGCCCTTTCTGGCGAGCAACTTTTTTAAATAACAATTAAAAAAAAAAGTAAATTAGGCTGGCTTCACTTGCCTGTTTTGTGCAAGGATCTGTTTTGCAAAACATCGACTGCCAAGCTTTTCATTTTTATGACATAAATGGGTTCCTAAATATGGTCATGGCCATTTTTCCCTCTCGTCCCTCTCAAACAGCGGTCCCTGTAGACCCTTGCATTACGAGTGAGAACTTCATTACCCAGGATAAGATTCTTGAGTGGATCTTGAGGATGCCTAATTCTAGGAGTATGACATCCGCTGGTTTTTATTTTAGGTTTATCAAAATGCTTCCAAGAATTTTCTCCAAATTTCTTGTTATGGTTATGAAAAAGTCCATCCAAACTGGCCAGCTTCCCGAGAGATGGAGGCATGCATATGTTAGCCCAATCTCCAAGAAGGGTGATTCTAGGTTAGTGAGTTCCTATAGACCTATCAGTCTGACAAGTTCATCTTGTAACATTATGGCGCATTTAATTTTGGAATACATAAAGTATGTGTTAGAATTAACAGCAGCTATTCATCCTGCACAGCATTGTTTTAGGATAGGATTCATGTGAAACTCGATTAATTTTACCCAATGTGTTTCCAATGTCCTGGACTCCGGTGGGCAGCTTGATGCTGTTTTTCTGGATTTTGAAAATGCTTTTGTCTTGACCTTGTGCCTCATGCTTTCCTCATCGAAAAAATTGGGAAGCTGAACCTGGATGCGCTCATTGTGAATTGGATACCTAACAAATTTCCCTGAAGGGCGGTCGCAGCAAGTGAGAGTCCTTGTCTGGCTATAGGGGAGTTACCTCTGGTGTACCCCAAGGCAGTGTTTTAGGTCCAGTCCTTTTTCCATTTTTATGAATGATCTCCCCATTCCCCAATGATCTGAGTTGTCAGGTGCATCTTTTTGCGGATGACTGCGTGATCTTCTCCTTCAAAGTGACCTGCAAAAAAATCTCCAATTGGTGCAGCAGATGGGGGATGAGACTGAATGTCGAAAAGTGTGTTGTGCTTAGTTTTTCTAATAAGATACCTAGCTCCTCTTCCAACCGCATATACAATATCTGGTGTGGCTTTGCCTTTTTCTGATAATGTTAAGTACCTTGGTGTCATACTTACCAGCAATCTAAATTGGGATAAGCACATTGATATCACATTTTCTAAAGCAAATTCAGCACTTTTTTGTTAGGCGCACATTCCAGAAAACCAGTAAAACAGTTAAGGAATTGGTCCACGTATCCCAAGTCAGATCTTTGTTGGAGTATGCCTCTGCAGTGTGGAATCCCTTCCGGATTAACCAAGTCGAGAAGCTGGAGAGGGTTCAGAGGCGGGCTTCTCGCCTTGTGACTGGTTGTTTTTCACCCCAGGCAAGCGTAACAGCTGTGCTCAAGGATTTGGGCTGGGCCACTCTCGCACGTCGTAAAAGGATTGTGAGGAGTTAGGGCCTTTTTGCGGCATTTAATAACATGGGAGGTTGGTCTGGTGTGAAGGAGTTTCTTGTCCCGGCAAGGGGTAGCATGGACACGTAGGGGTGTTGAAAAGTTTTCATTTGTGGTCAGGACATCAAATGACTGGAACTCACTGCCAGCTGAGGTTTTTGGCACTGGGTGTGACATAATGTTGACCATTTTTTGCGCAACGTCGGACGTTGTTTTTTGCAAGCTGAAATTACACTTGCAGTTAATTTCTTCATCGGTTGATTTTGTTTAATTTTAACCCATCCGTATGATCGCTCTTGTTCCCTGACAAGTTTAGTATGAACTTATTTTTAACTTGATTGGTTATCGTTCTGTTATGGTTATCGTTTTGTTATCTTTCTGTTTTTGTGCTAACATTGCAATTTATGTTAGGCCTATTATACATTGCTGTACCCTTGCTGATTTGCGCCGGAGATTGCAATTTATGTTAGGCCTATTATACATTGCTGTACCCTTGCTGATTTGCGCCGGAGATATCTCCAAGCAAATTTATATTTAATAGTTTCTATCTATCTAGAAATTTGTGAAGCCAACATTAAAAAATTCACAGCTCAGGAGATTGATGCATGTGAGGAATCGACTCCAAAACAAAACCAACTGCAATTTGTGGACATGGTGCAAAAAGCCATGCCTTTGCAAAAAACCGGAGGGGGAGGGGGGTTCAGAAAACCCAACCTGATTGAAGTGAGTGAAACCCACAGAAAAATGTTGGATAAGCTTGTAAAACACTTCCCGAGTGACATCATTTCATTGGGGTATGGTAAGGCAGGATGCAAAGAGTCAAAATGAACTTTGAAATGTTCACATTGAGCACAGAAATTAATAAAACTAACTTGACGCTATTTAGATATCCGAATCAATTTGATGCGTACCTAACATTTCAGTGGTATCGCAGCCTCATTGGCAAACGACTTCACCCTCGTTCGTTAATGAGGGTGCGATACTCCCAAAACGTCACAACTCAAATTCAGTCAGATATCAAAATAAATTCAAGTTAGTGATTTAATTTCTGTGAACTTGCAATCTCCAAGTTTCCACGACTTGATGTTCAGAATGAGATTTGTCAGGTCAGTGGTGTGAAATTATCTGAACGTTTTAAGTCCAATTAAACGTAGCTGCTTTCTCACCAAATCCAGGTCGCCATATGTGGCGCTCTGCCTTCCACCACACACAGAACAGACACAACTGTGTGCCCAGGTCTCGAAAGTCCAAAGGATGCTCAGCTCCTGCTAAACTTGTACCTCTGTTGCATCACTGGTCTTTGTGTCTGGAATGGAATAACAGGGTACCAATGATGGTGCTCTGATCTTAGTGCCACTGCAAAAACAACGAATCTGGTTTCTGCTGTGGATCGATATGAGTGCCAACGTGTGGCGCTCTAGACTGGAGGTTAGAGAATTTGGTAAGAGACACGAACGAAATGTTTCCTGAATGAATGAATCGGCTCACAAGCGCCCATTCAATCACCTTGTGCCTTACGGAGGCCTCCTCCAAAGTAACGGAAGCTCCCTCTGTGGCATCATGAAAATTTTAACCTGACGTTCTCTGTGCGGTATGGTAATTGTGCTATTTTTGTTTCCCATTATTCCAGTAGAGTTCCCGCAAGATCCTCCTTAGAATGTGCAGAGTCTCTGTTCTGAAGAGGAGATTCTGAGAGTAATATTCAACATGCTGTGGAGAGGATGATGGAACTCAAAACGAGTGATACAAGTTACGAAAGAACCCCACAATTGATGCAAAACTGTTAGGGTGAAACCACAAGAGAAAAGAATGGCATGAAGTACACTGGAAAAATAAGATACGATTTTTTGTCAATCTTATTTTTACAATTAACAGACCCAGGGGCAGACTGGCCCACCAGGCGACAGGGCGATCGCCCGGGGGGCCAAGGTGCCGTCGGGGGCCATAAAAAATGTGGACATTAGCCAGTCGGGCATCTTCATTTTCTTCCCTCTGTAGGCCAGATAGAGAGTTATACGTAGAACACTCGACTGAAATCTGACTGCATTCCAACTGAAAGAATTTTAGAATTCTCAAAACTCAACTTCGCACTTTTCACAAACGTGTTTGGACATTGTGCTGCTGTTCTGCACCTTCTCGCTTTCTTTCTTGGTCTGGTAAACTTGCCTTCACTCGAAAGCAAAGTTGGCTGCTCGTCCATTTGGTGCTGTTTTTTGCTGGGCCATTTTGCCTCTGTTGCAAAACAAACTGCCTGCATTAGCCAACTAATGATGAGCCAATGATTCAGGATGTTGTAGTTACGGATGGATTGAGTGATCATGAATTGGTTTATGTTGATCTTAACATTGACAAAGTCGTTTGCAATATTGAAACTCACTTTTCTCCAAGATTTTCAAAAATTAATAGACCATTAGTTGAGGATGCCATAATGGCTGACCTCCCTCTCTTTCTTATGCAGGTTGCTCACAAAAACCTTGATGAGTCCTGGGACTTGTTCTGTGATATTGTCCTTAAACATCAAGCTGCTGTTCCACTTGTTGAGCAAAAGGAAAGTTCTCGTCCACCATGGTATAACAGGAAAATAAAAAATCTTGAGCACAGATGTAAGAGGAAGTTTAAATTAAGAGGACGATCTGTTGCACACAAAGTATCATATAGGCGGCTGCTTAATGAATTAAACACCACGAAGGTGAGAGCTTTTGCGAGAATCTGTTTTAACGGACATTGTTTCTATAGTTTTTACCCTACCCTTTGACTTTTCTCACCCTCTCCCTTTTAGCTTGAACTGAAGCTCCAAGACGTACTTCTACGTGATGTTTCTCGCTAACTTCCTCGGCCTGTTAGCGACAATATTTGTCATGCACGTATTCAAACATATGCAACCAGCTGTACTCTACCTCTCTTCTTCCATTCTGCATCGGCACTCCGTTGGGATGGTCACACTTCTGAAAAGACTGAAATCTGCCAGCACTGTTCAAATAGGTAAGTCCCACCATGCTCATGCTCCGATCATTTGACTGACCCTGCTTCTCATCCAAAAAGGGAGCCAAGGGTGAAGGGAGACATACTTATCTAGCTGCCTTTATTCTTTATTTATCTTCACTGTTAGGGGAAAGGCAGCATCCTTCAGGAGAAACTTGGTCTGTGGTGGAATCAAGCCATTTGAAACTGTGTTTTAATTTCAAACTGGGATGTGGAATGGTCCTTTTTTGCATTTGGTCTTGTCTTGTCACTGTCGTCTGATGGCTGCGAGCCTGTTTCGTGATTCCAAGGGTCCAGGTTCAATCCCAGGTCGCGACGATTTTTATTTTATTTTTTGCAGGTTCAAACCATGTGGCAAAAGAGAGGACGACATTGCTGAACGAATTATCATCCTTTTGGGTGGGACCTTTAGGTGGCCTCATGAACAAAATCATGTCAATGCGGATGCAAAAGAACAACCTGTGTGATGGTCCAGAAAGAGGCCAGGCTAAAGAAAAGCAAAATGAAAAGAGCTGATCACTACACATCTTTCTGCTCTCAAAAGTTTTGGAAATTTCTCAAAACTAATGGGTAAAAACCATCAGCCACACTTGAAGTCGGTTTTGTTAGATGATTCCAGCCAGTATACATGGCCGATTTCGGCCAAATTCGGCCAAAACTGGCTTGGAAATTCCTCAAGACTTTTTGGGGGCATCTGACAGTGTCATGACAAGGCCTTCTTAAAATTATCCACAGAAAACAGGGACATTCCTTGTTTGACCACATTTCGTTTTTTACAGATGTTTGCAAAACCAGACAATTTATTATTTCTTTGGAATTACAGAGACGAAAACATAGGATGGTTGTGATTGGACAGGATAATGTCCAAACCAAAGCCACACAGAGCAGTTTTCCCAGAGATTTTGGAAAACCATTTTCAAAGTTTTCCAGGTTTTCCCAAGGTTTTAGGTCCTTCTTAAGCGACAGAAAGTGACGGCCATGAGCGTCCCAGTGGGCATGGGCCACAAATGTGGGGTCTTGGATGGCACCTCAGCAGAGTCCTAAGGTACAAGGTTGAAGTTCTCAAAAAAGGTTTTTATCAAACAAAATTTTTTGATAAGACAACAGAAAGTGAAAGGTGGACTAAAAAGAGAACCTTTTAATGTCATTTGTTTCCGGTTCCCTTAATTTCCTTGTTTGGAAAAAACTAGATTCTCTAAACAAGGCACCCGTCCATATTATCAAAAGGCAACAGAACAATTTATCTGTTTGCAGTTTGCCTGTTCCAGGACCACCTTTTTCTTCACAATTATTATCAAATTAAGGTGTTAATTCGTCAAATTCGTGTTTTCAAGACCCATATTTTGTGATCCAAGCTGTTTTCACATGTACCAAGGATCGCCTGGGAGCCCCGACAGAGAAATCAAATCAAATATGGAGACAGGCGAAGTCGTCTTAATTTGAAGTCGTCGTTAGCCGATCCCAGCAATAACATCATCATTCTTTTCCTCTTCCCTTCTCCTTTTCTCGCAAATACGAGGACCACACGTCTGAACCCAGTGCATGATCCCATTAGGCTCATCAAGCAATGACGGCAGATTCGGCTGGCATTGGAGGCCACAGACTAACAATACTGAAAAAATAAAAATGGTTGGGTAGGTTTAGATCAGAAGCCGGGTATTTGTTGGGAGACCAGATAAAATGTCCCAGGAACTGTTAGATAGGTATAACCCAGGATGCCCAAAGTCCCCGTGGGTCCACGGATGCCCAAGGTATGGTGCGTCACCACATCAAGGGAAAATTCATGTAGGTGAATAAATGAACCTTGGATAGTCTCAGCATTATCTGGTAATCATTTTTCCATACCAAAAGCATAGATCAACTTGAAACACTCACTTGGAGTTGGCCGTTGTCACAGTGGTGTAGCTCATCACCCTTTATACCAAGGTGTGGTGCAGTGCACCATTGTGCCATAACAGCCAGGATGAGAAAATGAAGGTTAGGTACAACCCCCATCTTCACCGAAGTTCACCTCCAAAATTTGATAACAGAGATTTGATTGCACCAGAGCTTGCTCCCCCTTTTGGTTTAAAAATTACAAGACATTTTCGACTTCTGTGGTGCAACGCAACAAACCTTGTACATCACAGGGTTAATG
>JASGXE010014623.1:0-11074 GCA_030068105.1 Sinentomon sp. SZTP_YWyxl | reverse complement strand
CCACATTTTGCATTGCTGGCACGAGAATGTTTGGATGAGAACTTTCCGCAAAGATGGATAGGACGAGCGATCCAGTGGAATGGCTGCCGCGGTCTCCAGACCTGAATCCCCTTGATTTTTTTCTCTGGGGTTTCCTGAAGGACGGTATTTATGCAAATCAACCGGAGAACGACCAGACCCTGAAGCAAATCATCAGACATCAGTGTGCGAGTGTTAACTCCACAAATGCTGAACAACGTGTGGCGTGCATTTGAGCTTCGCCTTCAGCATTGCCACGCTGCAGATGGGGGCAATTTCCAAAACCTCACGCCTTGACTGATGTTGCAGGACGGGACGCTTATTTTCGAAATCTGATTTTCGAAACCCACCGAAATCGCCGGCTGCACTGACGTCATTTTTCAAACAGACGCTCGAAAAGCACGTCTGATCAAAGGCACACTCGAAAGCAAATTTCGGCAGCTGAATCGGTGGTCAAGTGGTCAAGGCACTGGTCGACAAATCCGACGCAAGGGGATCGATTCCAGCCAGTTACCGATTTTTTTGTTTTTTTTTGCGGCTGGGGACTTTTTACATTTTTGCGTCTGGGGGCGGAGGCGGAAACCAATAGCAGGGCAAGGCAGGGCAGGAAAGGTTAGGTCAGTGTGAAATTGCCTTATAAATTTTCGTTAGAAGCATAAAATTGAGAATTTTGTTGCAATGACGGTGCATAGTTCACCCAATCGCTTGAAATAACGAGCAGCACAGCAATGGCAGTGGTGACAAAGAACTATCAGTTTATTCAAGCAGAACAACGGAGATTTTTGATTTTTGAGTCACTTTGGCTCACCCTGTGTATAAAAAGTACCTTGGTCAGTTGGAATGTCACTGCTGGAAGGAATTATAGTCTCCGGAATGAAGGACAGCTGACGGCCTTCGAAAATAACGTTGCTGTTGGCTGCAAAACAAAAACAAACAACTAAGTTGGCATTACTCGTCTTTCAAACCACGACAAGGGGATCCGGACTTCTGGTCGTGGCCGCCGCTGAATTCATGACCGCAGGACATTTGCCTTAGCTTGAGTCAGGGTAGGCTAGATTAGGGTCAACAGTTTTGGTTGGGCAAGGTCAGGTAAGATTAGGTTCAGGTAGGAGCCGGATTTGGGTGACTGCCATAGATGTCCCGGAAGCTTATTTAAGAAATGAGTACGCGTTTGGGCCCTTTTCCATCTAACTCCGTGTTAAAGTTCCGACCATTCAAAAACACTAGAAACAATGGAAAAAGGTTTGGTTAGGTCAGGTTAGGTTTGGTTAGAGTGGGTAAGGCAAGTTAGACAGGTTAGGTTTGGTTAGATTAGCTTTATTTTTCACTTTTTCGATAGGCGCAAAATCGGGATATGCCCAACGCATACTCATTTCTTAAATTCGCGTCCCGGAAGCGAGATGGCGGGAACCAAATGACAGGTTTTGAAACAAATGATAGGTCTTGTACTATCTAAAACCTATAGGTATGATGGCAGGCTATACGTTACGGTTTTGTCCTCTTTTGATACCCAACCCTTTGCGGTCCTTTGTCGACCCAATCCGACTGGATCTGACACTCTTTTGTTTCCTATCTTCTTTGGGTCCGACATGCACCATGATATGCATAATTACTTTGAGTTTGATTTGATCCCATGTCGATCGGCATCCGACAAGCAGAGTGAATCTGTCCAGTGCCTCCTACAACACTGTGTTTTAGGAGGCACTGACCTATCTTACACGGGGGATGGAGAGGGGCATTCAACAGTACTTTTTTCATCTTCATGAGGAAATGAATAATGATATGATAAAAACATGAAGAGAGGTAAAACAAAGGAAAATCAAAGCCATGCAGCCATCTTTTGAATGAAATGCGCCAAACTGAGTAGACTGGTGGAAGTAAGTAATGGTGGAAGTAAGAGTTATCACCAAGATGAGTGACATCTCTAACTTCCACCATTGAAGTGCAAGTTCAAAAAGAAATAAAAAATCGAAGGATGGCTTCATTTTGCAGTGAAGCGAAATAAAGACTTCATTGGTGCAAATTGGGATGCGCCGGATGCGAATTTCTCAATTGCAAACAAATCGCCAGAATTCGACCAATCAGTTGCTCACCCAAATTAAAACCGTGTTTACGACATCTAAAGCTAATCTAACCTAACCTAACCTAACCCAACCTGACCTTACCTGTTACCTGACCCAACCTTTCCTCTTCCTGGTGTCAACATCTGCCACTGGTGTCAAAAACATTTCGTTATTTCAAAAAACAAAAATCTAAAATTTTTGCCCCATGTAGGATTCGAACCACCGCCACGGGTACCTCCGCAGCAGCAGCAGGCTGTCTAGACCACTCGGCAACAGAGGATGCTGCCGGAAATCGCTTCGGAAAGGTGTACCTATTCATGAAACTGTTTTTATAATTGCATCATTACGATTTTGCTCGCATCCGATTGGTCGAAATTCTGGGGATTTGTTTGGAATTTATAAATTAGCACCCCGGATACCCTGCACTTTTGCAGAACGTGTATTCTGAGGTTGGGTGTTTCATTTTTATCCGGAGTTGATATTCCCACGGTAAGACATTTTAAAACTTGGCCAAGGGATAACTCGCGTGATGAAGTGGCATGCCGCATGTGGCAGAATCAGAAAACCGGAACGTGTACGCGTTGCTTAATGAATGTGCAGGTTTCAAAATTCTGCCGGATCATTGGCAGACAGCCGAAAGAAGAAGAAGAAGAAGAAGAAGAAAAAAAAAAAACAAATTTCGGGATTAAACACAAAGCGGAAACCCACAAGGATTTGCATCAACAAGCGTCGCTAAAACTGGCAAGAATTAAATTCGTGTTAAAAAATTAGACAACCAGTAGGTACGAATGTGTGCAGTGACAGAAATAATAATGATTCCATTTTTCCAAGTTCCTCATTTCCGTCAGCCAGTGTATTTACCCTTTTTGACAGGTTTTGGTTTAAGCCTTTTTCGTGGTTTCTTCCCGCGTGTGTTTGGCATGTAACCGTTCGCGTCGCCGTGGCAAGGAACGATGCCGCGACGACTTGGTGATCGTGATATGGGCGATTTCCAAAAAGGCATCATCATTGGCATGCGAATCATAAATGCCGAGATCAGAAATACAGTAAGCGCCGTAAGTTTCCCGTCATATGGACCATCATGCTGTTCGCATTCTGCCATTTCGTAGCTGTGCATCAAGCAACGTGACTGGTTATTTGGAGTCGGAATCTCGAGTAGCCGTCTCAGTCGGCCACCTCCTCCGAGTTATTATGGTGGTCTCGAAAAATAAAATTTATTAACAAGATTTATTACTAGGAAACAGGAGACAGGCTTCCTGTTGTAGACGAGCGATCAGCTTTTTTCTTTCGTGTCCCGTCGCTTTTTTTCTCCTGCACAACGACGACTGCACAAGCGGTCTGTGGGCATGTTTGTTGGCAATTGTTGTGCAAGTTGTGCTGAGTTTTGGTGTCTGTAAGTCCTGGAGGCAGCGCCCCCTAGAAATCCGAGGTAGGCGCTGCCTTTTTTTCCCCGCTCAAAACAAAACGATGCTGCCATGCAATGTTATCTCTGGTCATAAAATTGTAGAGTGGTGTTCAAATTCAATGATTTGTGATTCTTGGCAGGACCCGGAATTTTATAAACTCCGAAACTTGAGCACTTTTGTACCTCAATTGGTTTCAGAGTTTTACCCACAAAAGGTTGGGATCTGACACGTGTTAAAGGCTCATTTTTTCAGCATTGCGCCACGCGAAACTGCAATCAAAAACTGTCGCTTTGTTCAGGAGAAATTGAACTTTTGTGGGCATCGCACCGCGGTCCGCCATTCACTCGCATGTTTTTTCGATGCGCACACCCCCTTCAAACGCCGCAATTCAGCAGCACACATTTTGGACAAACGAAAATCCCGGAATTCCTCCACTTTTTCCTTTTAAACGTTATGGCTGATGTTTTCGCTGTTTGTTTGTTTGGCTAAAAAAAACAGTGCAACCTGCTGCCTGTTCCTTCCCATCCTCTTCTCTTGGCCTTTATTGTGAGCTTTGTGGCGAAAATTGTGCATGGGGTGCGGGTGGAGGAGTTCGGTGTCTTCACGGGATGCGAGTCTCATTTTCGTACCATCCTGTCCTTTCCAAACCGAACTTAATCCATTCCAACCTATCACGAGCCAATTCAATATTCGAGCATCGGCTACGAAAAGTCGTGTCAAAATGCGTCACGACACAATTAAGAATATGGAACGAAAGCGAAAGACGAAAAAAAAAACAGAAAAATGACCGAAACAAAAATCCCCACGTTTCGCATTTCTGCCAAATCCATTTGCGCTGTTGTTGGTGGACAAAAATCGAAATTTCTCCAAATTTCCCCAAACTATAGAATTTCCCCAGACCTCCCCCAAAAGGTGTAAAATTTCCCCAAAAGGGATAATTTTTCCCCATTTTGCCACACTGCACAGCATCCACTCGCGACAGCAGCAAGGCACCTTCATACGCACATTGCTGGTGTAAATTGACGTCCTGAATCTGCACCTGGATGAACAACAGAGAACGCAAAAACACAAGCGGCAACTGAAAGGAGCGCAGTGCAGTTCTTTCATTTTTGGGTGGTGTTGTTGACCAGTGTTGCCAGATGATTTTTTCAAAACCCGCAAGATTTTTGTGAAAAACCCGCGGAAAAACCGCAAGAAATTTCAGAAAATAGCCAAAAAACCGCGGGCTTCAAAAACACACAATTGCGGGAAATCTGACATTCCACCCAATTTCTGAAATGAAAGGTTCGTGAGTCGTGACAAGGACAACAGAACCGACACCGAACATTGTGGGCAAAGGAACCTCTGGACATCATTTTAGATTTCTCCAACCACATATTGATTCCCATACCGCAGAAAAAGTTTTCCACCTCTGCCCATTCATTATTTTCTCGTTGTTTGGAAATCTGTGCATCTCACATCTTTGCAGTTGGAACTAATTGCATGCAAAAAATCGCATAATTTTTTTTTCCAATCCACTTCCGCGGACGGCAGCATCGCAACAGCCAATCCCGTCGTCTCAATTTGTGACGTCATCAATTTTGGCATTTTTGCATTGCCACCGCTTAATTTTGCCATTTGGCGTGTTTGCCACCGATTCGCAACTCTTTCTGGGGTCACAATAGGGTTAGGTTAGGTCAGGGTTAGGTTTGGTTTAGTTTGGTTTTGAAATTTGGATGTTGAAATTGGCTGGAATTCCCAACAGCCAATCAGAGACGCGCCTGCGGAAGTGGATTGGGAAAAAAAAATATGCCAAAAAATCAGCGAGAGTCATGTCGAATTTCACCAGCAAAAAAGCAAGTCAATTTTTCGCGGTCAATGCTGCTTTTTTTCTGCCGTTGTTCAGAAATGAAATGTGATTTGTGGAATGCGATTCGCGAACAGCGAATGAATGACAAAAGAATTTATCATGAATACAACGAACTCTGAGGAGAAAGTGAGTGGATGAATTGAATTTTTGCTCGCAAAAAAGGCAACTTTGTTCCAAAATGAGAAAAAAAATCGAAAAACTCCACCAAAAACCAGAAATCAAAAACAAAAATTTCTGCCGGAAAAACAACCGGAAAACCGCGAACTGCGGAGCCGAACCAGCAAAAAAACCGCAACCCGCGAGACCCAAAATTTTCCCGCGGGGAAGCTCAAAAACGAGTGGAAATTGCCGTTGGTCAAATGCGACTTGTGAATCATGAATGAATGAAAAGAATTTATCATGAATCCAAATCAACTCAGACAGTCAATGGATGAATCGAATTTTTGCTCGCAAAATAATGTGTTCCAAAACAAGAAAAAATCGAGAAATCCACCAAAAACTGGCAAAAACCAGAAACCAAGAACAAAAACAATCTGCTGGAAAAACAAGCGGAAAAACCGCGGACTGCGGAGCCGAACCCGCGAAAAAACCGCAACCCGCGAAACCCAAAATTTTCCCGCGGGGAAGCTCAAAAACTAGCGGAATTTCGCGGGAAAACCCGCGATCTGGCATCACTGTTGTTGACTGGTGAATCATTGATTCCTGCATTCAATGATGGAAACAAAACGCAACCTGTTGCCCTGTTTGTTTCTTCTCAGCTTTTGGCTTCTCTGCTCTGTTGCTGTCCTGTGCCCGCCAATTGGCCTTGTCTCCTTCATTGTCTGCATTGGGATGCAAATTGTGCATGGCGCTGGCCCTGGCATGGGGGTGCAGTGAGTGAGGTTCGGAGTTTTCTCGGCCTGCAGTGTCTGTTCGTTGTTGCGCTGCACTCCTTGCAGGTTTTGATGAGGTGGGGCAGGGTAAAGAGCATTTTTGTTTTTGTTGTGCCATTTTGGCATTTTTCCCCCGATTTTGACCAAAAACTATACAGCAACGCACCACATTGACATCTTCGCCTCCACAAAATTTGGGTGCGATCGGTTATCAATTTTTTGAGTTATCGTTGCACACAAATTACGGTTTGCTGTCCGTTGTAGACTCGCTTTTCCCCCGATTTTGACCAAAAACTATACAGCAACGCACCACATTGACATCTTCGCCTCCACAAAATTTGGGTGCGATCGGTTATCAATTTTTTGAGTTATCGTTGCACACAAATTACGGTTTGCTGTCCGTTGTAGACTCGCTTCGCTCGTCAATAACTCTGGTCGTTCGTGTGCCTCATGCCGCCGCCATGTTGCCACCAAAGCCACCATTTTCATAACGAACGCCAAACTCGAACACTCTGCCTTCACTCTGGCTGATGAGCACAAACAGGAGGATAGCCACCTTGCCGCACTGAGCGTCCTCCGGAGATTCCACAATGACCCATTGGACTCATTGCAAGATCACCATGCATGCGACAGCCGCCTGCAACAAAGCTGCACCACACCAAAACCAAAACAATCGACGCCTGTTGTTTAATTTATGCTTTCCTTCGTTTTGTTTTCCAATGACAATCGCACATTTTTTCTTATCATTTGAGGACATTTTTTCCGGAAAACGAGCTCAACTCACATTCCTCACCCATTTTTGAGGTTCGCAATGAAAAGGTACCTACCCTTTCACTGACTGAACTTTACTGCGCAAATTGAAGGAGTCCATCGAATTCGCAAAGCGGATCGGGAAGGATCGAATGTTGCTAATCTTGCGAAATCTTCAAAAACTGGCCTCACCTGACCTAAGCAAACCTATATTACACGATCCTAACTGAAGCTAACCTATCCTAACCTAACCTAACCCAAGTTTACCATTCGAACTAAAAATGACCGACCAGGCCGCAAAGCGAGTATCTACTCGAATAGGTATTTGTGTTAGGTATAAGCATCCTGTGCTCTTTTTTGGAAGGGCGTTCTCATCATGTCACTGTTTCGGGGATGAGGTCTTCAAATCTTTCAGTGACTTCAGGGGTGCCTCAGGGCAGTGTTTTGGGACCTCTCCTTTTCCTAGTGTATATAAATGACATAACGGAAGGCCTTTCTAGCTCAATTCGTCTATTTGCAGACGACGTGGTGCTATATCGTAAGGTGACAAATGATGAGGATCACATGTCTTTGCAAAACGACCTGAACATTGTTGAAGCATGGTGTGCCACGTGGAAGATGAGCTTAAATGTTGATAAATGCAAATCTATCATCTTTACAAGGCAAAGAAAACTGACAGCCATAAATCGAGTTGTTTATAAGCTAAAAGATATTGCTATTGAATCTGTTTCTAGCTATAAATATCTTGGATGTATTTTCTCCAGTGATATGAGTTGGCAACTACACATATCCTCCGTCTGCTCTAAAGCTAGTAGATCACTTGGATTTCTGATCCGAAATTTAAAGAAAGCCACAGTGAAAGTCAAGTTAAGAGCTTTTAAAACTTTAGTTATCCCTGTCCTTGAGTATGCATACGCTCTCTGGGATCCCTAATTGGCTTGTGATATTCATGCGCTAGAAAGGGTTCAGCGTCGGGCTGCCAGAGCCATCACTGGAAATTATGACCGAAATTCCAGTGTATCTGCAATTCTGAATGATTTGGGCTTGCCAACACTCCGTGAACGCCGAGAGCATCATCGTTTGGAGCTTCTGCGGACAATTCTTTTTGGTGATGTCCTGCTCCAGCTTCCGCATTGCTATTCGCTCAAATCCATTCAGAGAAGAACAGACAATGGTGCGAGCTTTACCCATCCCACA
Source organism: Sinentomon sp. SZTP_YWyxl (assembly GCA_030068105.1). Taxonomy (NCBI): domain Eukaryota; kingdom Metazoa; phylum Arthropoda; class Protura; order Sinentomata; family Sinentomidae; genus Sinentomon; species Sinentomon sp. SZTP_YWyxl. The sequence continues at coordinate 2,919 of JASGXE010014623.1, read as the reverse complement.
TGCTCTTCCAGTGCTTACCACAATTCTTTTTTTCCACGAACCATTCGTGACTGGAACTCCCAACCTTCTGAATCGGCCAACATTTCTGCGTTCTTGCACAAAGCTGATACGTTGCCTTCTCTGTTTACTTTTTGAATTTAAATTCATTTATAAAAATAATAATAATAATAATTTCTATAAGATCTCCATGCATGTGACGTTTTTCTTGAATCAAGTTGTTCCTATACGCACTATTCGTTTTTGTAGTTAAGTCCTTCTGCCATCTCTGCAGTCGTATTGTGTAAAGAATAAATAAAGAATAAATAAAGAATAAATAAATAAGGTATTTAAAGTCGGAAATTCCTCATCATTACGTTTTACATGAAATTTTTGAATGCACAACGTTACAAAGAATAATTTCCAACCGCACAGACTTGACTTGATGCAGTATTGGATTGCGAAAACCTTGCCAAAAACGGGAAAGCACACCGGCAGTTTTGGTTTGAAGCCATGATTAAGCTTGGATGATTCCCACAAGGCAATAGAAAAGTAGGTTAACAAAATGTAAGTGTTACCTGTCGTTGAATTTGTGGATGCCGGGGGCATCGAAATTTCATACTCGTCTTTCTGCACTCTATAAGGGGTTCCAACGTCAAATCTGGCTGCTGCAATGTGCGCAATGAAAAAAAATAATGAAAAGTTTCAGTAGCCCGCAGGTCTTGTGTAGCATATACTGAAAGGTTCAAGACCAACACTACGCGTGAACTCTCTTGACCCACGCCGATCAGCAATCCAGTTCGGGTGTTGTGGTCCGGCTATACAGGGTGTTCCTGAACCTGAGCAAATGTCCATTGAAAAAAAAATCACAGCAAGTTTTTTCCCCAGTAAGCTCCCCCAATGTCCATCGGACGAGTTTACTTTCCCCGCTTGCAATTCCGATCACGTCGCGAAGGTAATTTGTTCTTCTAAGGTCATATGTTAAGGTCATCTTTCTTTTAAGGTCATCTTTTAAGGTCATCTGCACTGGCTGTGACCGCTCTGTGCATTGCTCGCAAACTCCTGGAATATTGGTTGATTAGTCGAAATGGTGCGCTACTCAGCACGAAGAGCGTGCAGAGATGGTACTTCTGATGGGAGAAAATCACCGGAGTGCAGCCTCTCAGCCCATGTGAGCCAGCTGTTTTTCGCACGCAACCCTGATTGGAGCAGCGTAGTGAATGGCCCGACGGCAAAAATCAATGAAGTTGCCAAAATTCTGAAAACGCGCAAAATCACACCGTTGACGTGCAAAAACAGCAGTTTTCATGTTTCATCTGTTCTCGGTGTTGAAAAATGGTCCTGATACCTAATCTTTAAAGCTTTATCGGTTGTTTGGCTCCAATAACTTTATGTTAGTCAATCAGTCAGCTAAGTTTATTGTTGATGTTATGCGAAAGCATGATCTGGTTTCTTCTACATAGATTGTTGTGCAGACATGCTAAACGTGCTGCTTATTTTCGAATCCTACCGAAATCGCAGGTTGCACTGACGTCATTTTTTATGCAGACGTTCTGAAAGCCCATTTTTAATCAAAGTCAAACTCGAAAGCGAATTTCGGCAGTTGCATCGGTGGTCTAGTGGTCAAGGCATTGGACTGCTACTCCGATGGATGGGGATCGATTCCAGCAGGTGGGAGATTATTTTTAAGTTTTTTGTGTCTGGGGAATTTTTTTACATTTTTGGGGCTGGGGATCACCAGGCGGTGGGCGGAAACCAAGAGCAGGTCAAGGTAGGGTAGGAAAGGTTAGCTCAGGTTGAAATAGCTTTAAAAATTTCGTCGGTAGTGCATCAATGATTTTTTGCTGCCATGTCGTCAGTGCAACCTGCAATTTCGGTAGGTTTCGAAAATACGCAAACGGGCTTGATTTATGTTGACAAGTCCCGACAACGGAATGGATGACATGAAATAGTGACATGCGTATATTTCGTTTATTTCGTCGCGCGAATCTCTGAACGCCGCAACATCGTTCAATAATGAAAAATAACGGCGGAATAAAATACTGTAAGGCTGAAAATCGGTGCACATGCTTGACCTCTGGTCGTCCACCTTGTGCCAATGAGAGAGCTCGGCTCGTCTGTTTTTCGTCATCATTTTTTAATTTAATTGCCTGACTGCTGGCTGCTCGAGATTTCAAGGTAAAGCCAACAGGACCCATCCTCAGTAATATGGGTGGTCCGGTTTTTTATCCCAGCTTTTTCTGCTGGAGTTCTGCTGGTCATGAACACTGCAGGAAGTAGGCGGATGCTTTCGAGCTTGGTGTTAGCGGAAGCTTGGGCATTCTCAGGAATAGGTATAGGGCCGGAAAAACATGGGAGTCGAAGATGCGTTGCTTTCGACCTTCGGGGCCAACATGTCTCTCAAGAGATTCGTCGATGAAAGCTGCAACTTTGTTCCATAACAGACATCCATACTTCCGCGATGACGTGACCCGCATCGGACAACTGCCGCACGGAACTATCGAAAGTTGGTCGCCGTGGGCAATTGCAGCGACCTTCCTTGGTCAAGCCGTGCAAGAAGTGCCACTAATGACGACAATGACTGATGACGACAATGAACGTTGTGTGCTTGCCTCACTTTATTCGTAGAACAATCCGCGCTCTCACGTACCTACTTTATCCAAGACGTGGCAGGTGCTTGTGGAATAAACAGAATCGCTGTTTTGAAGGGGCTGAAAAACTAGCATTTATGCAACGCTTAAATGTCGCCCACAAAAATAGCGCACCCTGCACCACACTTGCAATGATCCACTTTTCAGCAGCCGAAATGGAATGGCAGCAAAGGTGGCAAAATTGAAGACGCTGATAAAGCGCGTGAAAATCATGCAGCACGTGCACGTTATAACAAACGTTCTGTACTTATATTCTCCAACATGTGGCTTTCCTATTTTACTGTTACCGCCG
>JASGXE010014622.1:0-29996 GCA_030068105.1 Sinentomon sp. SZTP_YWyxl | reverse complement strand
TGCCATCACTCACAGCAATACGGCGATGGGTTCGAAATTTCAGGTAAGACTTTGAAATTTAACAGATTACATATTGAAAGAATCAGTGTATAATTTCACCCTCGGCTAAATTCACCGAGAGGTGAAGCCCAAAGGCTGTCTTGGTTCCCATCAATCACGTTATCATTCAGTTCGTTCTGCTTTATTTGTTTGATGGAAATCAAGAATGCCACATTTGGATTCACCCTTGGCCCGTTGGGTGACATTCCAATATTTACCTGGAGTGATTTCTCCAAAATAACTGGCATGAGTTGCCAATAACACAAGTTGCTGGCAACTTCGATTCTGAAGAAGTCCAAAAGTAAACCATACGGATCTTTTTTAACATGAACAAATTGGGTGAGCTGGAAATTTTGTCAATGTTTGTCATTTTCCGACGTTGCAAAAAGTGGCATTGGCCAACAAATGAATTTTCAGCCTCCGATTTGCATGGACCACCGTATGTTGAACGCACGCATTGGATGCAAACATTTTGAGGTGTTGCTGATCCAGACCTTCGCGATGGGAGGCGGCCAAAAACATTTTGAAATTTGGGTTGATTTTGGCGCACAATTTGGCAGCAAAATCCCATTTCAATCGGCTCCTGCCTCAAGCCACTGGCTTCCGGAATAAGACTTTCTTTCTGCGTCATGTGTCTATCTCAATTTCAAAGACACAGCGCGCATTCCACGATTATTTTGACCTGTGTCAATTTTAGCCGCATCACATTGGCCATGACTAAGCTTTCTCATTTTGGAATTGAGGGGAATCTCTGAGCTCTGCTGCTTCCTCTGAAAAGGCAAGTAAATGCCCCATCACGATAAATTGAACATCCTGTGAAAAACCTGAATTTGCTACTCGAGCATGCATGGGGGTCAAACCGACGACAAAATTGCGAACCGGGGATCAGACTCACGAAAGTGCCGACTGAATTCTTACCCATGCACGTTGAGCAAATGCCGCGACAATGAAATCTTACAAAACCCTCAACTCGCAGAAATATTTTTTCAGCTTTTGTCTGTGTTGCAATGTAAAACTTTCATTTCTTCTCTCATAACAGAGACACCACATGAATGAGAAATACACGTGTGTGCATGGATAATCAAATTGCGGTGCAACATGGGCGCAGATCCTGGGAGGACGGGGTGACACGCCCCCCCAATATTTCAAAAGTCATGAATTGTCCCCCACAAAATTTAAGCCATGAAGTTTCGCCGCAAAAGATGGAAAGTGGAATCGGTTGATGTCCTGCCAGAAAATGTTACAAAATCAGTTTCTCGAATCGGTTGATGTCCTGCCAGAAAATGTTACAAAATCAGTTTCTCAGGAAACTGATTTTGTAACATTTTCTGGCAGGACATCAACCGATTCCACTTTCCATCTTTTGCGGAGAAACTTCATGGCTTAAATTTTGTGGGGGACAATTCATGACTTTTGAAATATTATGGGGGGCGTGTCATCCCGTCCCCCAGGATCTGATTCACTGAATTTTTAGGAAAAGGTTCATGAAGTTTCTGTGTAAATCGGTGTGAAACTCCTGAATCATACATGAACATGAACAAGAAGGATGTTTTGCTTTCGCCAAGGACAGGAGCTAGGGATGATTTTCCCTTCCAGAAAAGTGTCTTTTTTGACAAGATTTTAGTGGAAAATCCACAATTTTTCACCAAAAATGGATCTGAAATTTCAATGTTTCAACTTCTGGGGGACTCGGTTCCCCAGACCCCCTGCCAAAGGCTCTGCCCCTTGGAACCTCGCTGGGGCGCTGCCCTGGACCCCGTTTGCTCCTGGGGGCTTCGCCCGCAGACCAGCAAAAATATTCCCACATCGTCCCCCCAAAATATTTGGTCCAGATCTGCGCCTTTACGGTGCAACAATACATGTTCGAATTTTGTTTCCCTTGGTCAAAAACCACTGCCAAAGTTTCTTCCAGATGGCAGCCTTCTCTCTTTTTCAGATGCAATGTTGGTCTTATCCGGGAAGTCATCCAAATGATGGAGATTTGTGGAAGAAAGATGGATGATTTTCAAAAAGTCTGCATCTTGATGATGGACGAAATGAATGTCAGCGCGCAATACACATACGATAGCGCTGAGGATCAAATATTTAGGCCACACAACAACGCAAACGTTGTGATGGCTCGTGGTTTGAACTCCCCTTGGAAACAGCCAGTTTTTTACGAGTTCGACGCCACCATGACAAAAGATAAGCTTGACCAAATTATTTGCAGCTTGGAGGACAGTGGCTTCAAAGTTTTGGGACTCGTGAGTGACATGGGTCCTAAAAATTTAAGCCTGTGGCGAGAATGTGGCTTACAAACACAAGAACTGTGTCATCCCAATAGCGACGCAAAAACCAGTTTCTGCAATCCACGATTCCCTGAAAGAAGTGTTTGGGTTTTTGCAGATGTGCCTCACCTGCTTAAACTGATACGGAATCACTTCCTGGACAGCGGTTTTGAAATGCCTGATGGAACAGTTCTGGATTCTAGTCCCCTTTATCACGCATTTCTAGAGGATAAAAAGGCCGAGCTTTGTTTACATTCAAAGCTTGACTTGCTGCACTTCAATTGCAGAGGAAGTGAACGTCAAAATGTCCGAATGGCGGCTCAACTTCTTTCCAACAGATCAGCAAAAATTATCGATTATTATAAAACTGATACCAGTGGAGCAACTACAAAGTTCATCGAATGTTGCGATCATTTTTTCGATGTCATGAATTCAAGAGTTCCCCAGGACTTCACCAAACCTTGGAAATCTGGTTTTGGGATTCACTTAGCCGAGCAGTTGAAGGTTTTAAATGATATGAAGCAGTATATCATTGGTATGCACGTTTATGGTTCAAGGTCAACCTATCTACCTTTTCAAAAAGGGATCATATGCTCAATTTCATCTATCATTGGTGAGTAACATTTTGCATTTTGGTGGACTGAAAATATGGCTTGGAGAGCTTTAATTATTGAAATGGCAGGGACACAGGCGTGTCGCGTTTTCAAAAGGGACCATACCACTTATACGGAGCCATTCTAAATACGCGGGCCATAGGCGAGTTTTTCAGACTTTTTAAAGCACGGCGCAATGCAATTCCCCAGTTCGCATGCGCCGCAAAACACATTACATGAAGGAATGCATTTAACAGCGCTCACTAGATGGGGAATAACATTGCCCCTTGCTTCAAAAGTCTGACAAAAATCTCCTATGGCCCGCGTATTTTGGATGTCTGAGTATATCACAATGAAAAATGAGAAATGGCAGAAACTCGGACAACGATTTTAAACTGATGTGTATCGGCGAGTGTCGGTCACATATGAAAATGTGAGCCCATATTTTTCCTTTGTTGGGACGTTTTTAAAGGGCAACGGAGCAGATTAAAAGCCAGGGGCACATGCCCCCGTGCTCCCTCTCCATGCCACATTTCAGTTCAGTTAGAAGCAGAGTTTTGATTTTTAATGAACTGTAAATACTCTCATACATCCGGGCAATTTTTCACATTATCGTGGGCCTTTCCTTCGAATCGAGCGAGTTCCATCACATGAACCAAGTTCATATGGGGCCGTGAATGGTTTTTAACTCGCAAAAAGTAAAATTATAGGGGACGTCATTTCAGGTTATAATAGCAGGGGGCAAAGTTTCAGGACAGTCGCTGGGCACCGACCCACTCGGGGGTCTGGAGACCCTCAATGCAGTTGTCGGGGTATGGGCCGGAGTCCCCGCGGGATTCCAACAGATGAAGCCTCTGGCGGGGGTCTGGGGAAATGGAAGCTGAAGAAATTTTGAAATTTGGGGATAATTTGGGGAAAATTTTGAATGCAATATTCGTGTTCTGGAGGTCAAATTTCCCACCCGGGCTAGCGAAAAGCACATGCCATGGGGTTCAAGCGAGTCACTGGGGGCATTTCTCGTCAGGGAGGGGCAACCGCCCTGCCCCCTTAAATGACGTCCCGGGAAATTTTAGAATGTTTCTAAAGTGTTAATGCAATATAACAGCTTTCACGCGTTTGTTTGACATTTATGCCGCTTTCATGCAGAGATGCATATGGGCATCTCTCCATAAAAAAACATCCAACCGCAAGGTGTGGCATTTTTTATCTTTGCGGATCCTCTTCTCTGGACTGTCTACATTAAAATAAGGACATCCGCAATTGATGAACTGCGAGTGTGCAGCAACATTTTTGTCTCTGCGAAAAATAATTGTTTTGTCATGATTTTCAAATGAAAAGAATGGAAAATATCGTAAAACAATTCCCCATAATCGTAGCCCAACTCCGCTCTGCATTCAACGAAAATCATTGACCGCTTCTGCCCTGTCATGAATCAGAATGCAAAAGAAATTCGATGATTTTTCTCATCTGTTCTCGACTTCCAGCCAGTTAAAATACTCGTACTTCATGAAAGCCACCAAGGCTACGCAAATACAGGTTAGATTGCATATCGGCCCACCTGGAACGTTTGCTAAAATAGATGCAGTAAAATTGGAGCATATTCTGGAAAAAGAGATGTGCAGATATTCGCAAAAAAGATGAAAATGAAAATGCATTTGGACAAGCTCCTCGTTGGATTTTTTAGGTTCGCCAGTGACTCTGGATTCCATCTTTCTTGCAGGTTTGTACACTGATTTGTCAAAACAGTTTGGTCAGACCTACATCATCACGTCCCGGTTGAATCAAGATGCTCTGGAGAACCTGTTTTCACAAATCAGGGGCGTTGGAAAGGGGTATGACCACCCGACACCGGTAGATTTCAAAAACCGATTGCGTCACTTGATTCTTTCCGGATCCAAAGCACCAAGCCCGCCCACAACATGCTCCGTGATGACTGTCGAAGAATCCCAGGAGATGCTGACCTCTGCATTGTTCAAGGGTCTTTTGAAAGATGAAAAAGACGCAACCAATGGCGACAATGATTTCCGGGCCATCTTGGATATCGATGAAAACGAAGAAAACTCGGCTTCTGTTCTTCCTCAGAATGAACAGGATGCCCTTGACTACATTGCGGGTTATTGCGCACGTGTACAAAACGAAGGTTTGGCAGTTACCGCCAGCGGAAATGCGGATTGTCCAAACTGGATCTCAAGAATTTCCCGGGGCTATTTGCTAACACCAGTTGATAATTGGAAAACTGTTGTTACGGAGTGCAACAATTTGTTCTTGAAAATCCACGGCAGTGACAGCGTGAACCAGGACCCTTGTGTTGTGGCCAAGTTCTTGGCATTGATTCAGGAGAAGTTTCCTGATGTTCCCAAAAAAGTGTTGAAAAAATTTGCACGAACGAGGACATTTATAAGGCTAAGGTTTTTGAATCGCAATATTAGGGAAAGCTTTCGCAATACAAAGAAGGCCAAGCAGTGGCGAAAATCGAAACTTGCGAAGCCAATCTCGAAAATTGTGAAGCCAATCTCGTAGATCGGCTTGCGGGTTTGTGCAATATTGAATTGTGGTTTTGACTGGTTGGTATCTGTTTTTCATTTGTTTATGATCCATGTTTATGTTGATTTCTCGTCTTGATTGGACTGAAAATGTTTTCAGAACTTGCCATCCACTGTCTGTTTTGTTGGCTGTTTGTATGGCCAACTCACACTTGGCTTTGCTTCGCATTCTGATTCCCCATGCCTGTAAACATTGTGAAAAATGAGCTATGAAATGCATGATAATATTTCAAAAATTCGGATAGCCCTGTTCTTCAAGATCATTCCGACTTTTTGTACCAGACATGACCTTCCCCAATGCGATCAAAAATGTCAAATCTGTGGCAGTCGAAAAAATCAAGAACCGCCGCATTTTGTCCCGCAACATTCCGAAAATCCGAAAACTCAATTATTCTTCCTCTCTCTGCGGCACTTCTGTTGCCATGCTTCTCTCGGAACGCGGCAGTGGCTCTCTCGCTCCGCCCACCACTCAAAAGGAGGAAAAGAGACGAGATCGGTGTAACCATCTCTATTAAAGTATCCATGCGCGGAACGTTCCTGCCACGTTCCTCTGCTACCCGGGACAGTGCGATGTTGTCGCACCCGACAAATTTTACGCTCGCGACGACGCGACAAAATCGCGAATGTGTGGACACGCTATCTTGCCGTGCAAGTGGGATGTGCGTCGTTGTGGGATATGAATCTTTTCAACCAACAGGCAACAAATTGTTTTTTTGTTTTGTTTTTTACTCCATCAGCTGGACACAGTTTCCGAGTTTTTAATTTTTTGCTGCATTTTTTGTTTGAGGACTGCCATCTGCATCGCCGAATCGCGCGGAAACGTACCTACACAATAATTTGTGAATTGAAAGTCACACGCATTCACGCGATTTGAAACTCCAATCATGCATGAACAAGAAAGATGTTTTGCTTTCGCCAAGGACATGAGCAAGCGATGATTTTCTCTTCCAGAGAAGTGTCTTTTTTTGACAAGATTTTAGTGGAAAATCCACAATTTTCACCAAAAGTGGATCTGAAATTTCGAAATTTCTTCAACTTCTGGGGGACTCCGTCCCTCAGACCCCCTGCCAGGGGCTCTGCACCTTGGAACCCCGCTGGGGCGCTGCCCCAGACCCCATATGCTCCTAGGGGCTTCGCCCCCAGACCCCCCGAAAATATTCCCACATCGTCCCCCCCAATATTCGGTCCAGATCTGCGCCCTTGCACCAAGAAGCAAAAGTGTGGGGAGTTGAATAGGTTTCAATGCCGTCGAAAGCAAACAAAAAACGATGAATTCCTTGCCTGGTCGAGAATTCTTGCAGGCTACCTTAAGCCCAAAGCCAGCCAACCTACCCAGCCATAACCCGACCCTATCTTAACCTACCAAACGTATCCTTCGCTTACCTAAACTTTTTTTTTAAACCTAAACTTTTTGTGAGCCGGGAGTCATTGTATGGGGAAAGATGGAAAAGTGCCCCAATTCGTGCAGATTTGAAGAACTCCGCCCTTCAGAATCATGTTGCCAGTACTCCACTTGGAATGCCGCTCGGGCCTCGTTCGCACTGGCCCACTCATGTGATACTTTCCCTCCCGCTTTTTCTTTTCAAAAGTGCCTTTTGATTGCTCAGATCAGCTCCTGTGGCCATCACCGGAGCCGGTTCGGGTGGCTCCGGTGATTAAAACAGCTCCGGTGGTTCGGGTCAGCTCCTGTGGTTTGGGTGGTATAACGCCGAAACGCAGTGATTGGAAAACAAAACACTGAAATCAGAGAAGGATGAAAACCAGGGCAACTGAATTTCCCTCCAGCCAACACAATTTCCCTTTTGGGGGCTGATAAATAAGGAAATTGGGGTACTATTGAACAGAATTGACAGAATTGGACTTGGATATTTGGTACCTATCTGCGAATTGTGAAGCGGACGAGTTCCAGTTTTCAGGATGTCCAGAGAACAGAAGAGACCGAGGTACCCACTCTGCGGCCAATCATCGATGACAACATTCTGCCATCAGGCACCGCAATCGTGTCCGTGAATGCTCTATGGGGTTTTGCCCTGCCCCCTGAGGGTTTTGCCTACCACCCAGCGCTCCTCTTAAATTCTGAATGCCTGATTTTGTGAAATTGCGAAACCCTCTGATATTGTGCATGAAAAATTCCATGCAATCCGCGGAATTTTCACAGACATTTTGGAACTCCCTTGTCCCCTGAATCAAAGTGGCCTGCCAGTGCCACACAGCGCTGGGGTGTTTTCTGCAAAAACTTCTGCGACACGAGAAGCAGCGCCAATGCAACTATGCTGTTTGTCAGGGACGTCATTTCTGTTGGTCGGAAATTCCCCTGGCGGTTCGCTTGCCCTTCCCTGACATGTGCTTTTGGCTCGGACGTTAAACTCTGTTTAACTGCCTTGGAAGGGATGATCTCGCATCTCTTATTCGCTGTGAGAGCCAATGGGTGTGCAGCAGACATGAACGAACGCATGAAAAAAATGCGTTCCCACAAATAATCGGCTCGCACAGCCTATCCGCGACTGAACACGCGGTCCTAGTTTAATTCAGAAAAGTTCCCATAGAGCGCCGCCGTTTTGTGACGTCAGCACGAGATAGGATCGAATGCTCGCAGCCGGTTGCCTTGGAGAAGACACAAGGTGCCGTCCGTCCGTCCAGCGATGCTCGCATCCAGAATGATTTGAGAATTGGGGACAACACGTGAAGATTTTTGTTTTGTGGGTAAGTTGTGTGAACCACGGGTGAGGAACGAGCCAGCAAGCAACTCCTTTTTATCTCTCCTGTGTTGGCGTATTCTTCCCTGAGCCGCAATTCGACAATTCACTGTGGTGTCTGTGGTGCGCAACGAGTGGAAGTTTAGCGAGATTTTCGCGCTCGTTGAAGCCACATTTTCAGAAATGTTTTGCGATGTGCTGCTGTGTTTGTGCAGTTGTGTTCTGTCGTGGTGCATCTGCTTTGCATTTCACAAGTTACCCCCAAAATGTTGTGCAAGTTCCGTGGGGTTGCAATGCTTTTTTCACGTTTCTCCCAAGGAGGAAATCCGGTGTTATTTCGATTTTTCAGCAGTTACACACAGGGCCGGATTTACAACAGGCCCGGGCAGAACCGGCCCGGGTCTGGGGCGGGAAAAATGTACACTGATTTGTCAAAACAGTTTTGGTCAGACCTACATCATCACGTCCCGGTTGAATCAAGATGCTCTGGAGAACCTGTTTTCACAAATCAGGGGCGTTGGAAAGGGGTATGACCACCCGACACCGGTAGATTTCAAAAACCGATTGCGTCACTTGATTCTTTCCGGATCCAAAGCACCAAGCCCGCCCACAACATGCTCCGTGATGACTGTCGAAGAATCCCAGGAGATGCTGACCTCTGCATTGTTCAAGGGTCTTTTGAAAGATGAAAAAGACGCAACCAATGGCGACAATGATTTCCGGGCCATCTTGGATATCGATGAAAACGAAGAAAACTCGGCTTCTGTTCTTCCTCAGAATGAACAGGATGCCCTTGAACTACATTGCGGGTTATTGCGCACGTGTACAAAACGAAGGTTTGGCAGTTACCGCCAGCGGAAATGCGGATTGTCCAAACTGGATCTCAAGAATTTCCCCGGGGCTATTTGCTAAACCCAGTTGAAATTGGAAAACTGTTGTTACGGAGTGCAACAATTTGTTCTTGAAAATCCACGGCAGTGACAGCGTGAACCAGGACCCTTGTGTTGTGGCCAAGTTCTTGGCATTGATTCAGGAGAAGTTTCCTGATGTTCCCAAAAAAGTGTTGAAAAAATTTGCACGAACGAGGACATTTATAAGGCTAAGGTTTTTGAATCGCAATATTAGGGAAAGCTTTCGCAATACAAAGAAGGCCAAGCAGTGGCGAAAATCGAAACTTGCGAAGCCAATCTCGAAAATTGTGAAGCCAATCTCGTAGATCGGCTTGCGGGTTTGTGCAATATTGAATTGTGGTTTTGACTGGTTGGTATCTGTTTTTCATTTGTTTATGATCCATTTTATGTTGATTTCTCGTCTTGATTGGACTGAAAATGTTTTCAGAACTTGCCATCCACCTTGTCTGTTTTGTTGGCTGTTTGTATGGCCAACTCACACTTGGCTTTGCTTCGCATTCTGATTCCCCATGCCTGTAAACATTGTGAAAAATGAGCTATGAAATGCATGATAATATTTCAAAAATTCGGATAGCCCTGTTCTTCAAGATCATTCCGACTTTTTGTACCAGACATGACCTTCCCCAATCAAAAAATGTCAAATCTGTGGCAGTCGAAAAAATCAAGAACCGCCGCATTTTGTCCCGCAACATTCCGAAAATCCGAAAACTCAATTTTTTATTCTTCCTCTCTTCTGCCACTTCTGTTGCCATGCTTCTCTCGGAACGCGGCAGTGGCTCTCTCGCTCCGCCCACCACTCAAAAGGAGGAAAAGAGACGAGATCGGTGTAACCATCTCTATTAAAGTTCCATGGGCGGGGGATGCAAACAAGGAATTAAATTCCCAACAGAAGCCCGCGAAATTACACAAAGAAACAGGAAAAGAAGGTCAAAAACCCAAATGACAATTGAAATAAATTGGGCAGGTGGGTGAAGAATCGCAATAAAGGGTCAGGTGTCTGATGATGGGTGTTGGCGAAGGTGAAGAACTTGATGATGAGGAATGCAGTGTAAGTATGGGCAATAACCAAGCGATAATGGAAAAGGTGAAAGTGAGATGACAATGAAAGGAGAGCAGGAAGGGTGAGTGAAAAATTTACAAAGAGTTGGAAGTTCATGCGGTCTGCGAGGTGACCGGCAACAGGTAGAAATGGTCCTTGGAAATCAGAGCTCACCCCGGAATTGATTTCAAAAGTCCACAAGGGAGATATCCCAACTGGGTAGGTTGACGGTCCACTGTTGGCACGTGAACGTCTGGTGGATGACTGCTTTCCAGTGATGCGATGGCGGGAAGGACTCAAGGCTGCTAAAGATGAGTTGAGCCAGTCTCCTTATTCCGACCCTACTTAGATGCGAGTTGTCAACACCAATGAATCGAGAGTCAATCCGCACGTTGCTATCAAAAAACGCAAGTTCGTTTTCCAAGCATAGCGCACGCAGGACGTCGTTGGCATTGCTGAAAACACTTGTTGGAATCTCTTCCTTGATGATGATTCCAGAGAAATGAAGCACTGCACCGGACACTTTGTACGACACTGCTCGAACAGGGCAATGGCTTTCTTCTGAGGTACTTGTGAGACATACCCTGATAAATGTCATTGCGGCCAATTTGAATAACGATCTCCTGTTCAAGGCCGGTGAGAAAGAGGCTAACCAAACGATGTTGAGAAGATCTGCGGATATAGATCAAGGGGCGGTCAGGACCCGGACCTTCTTGTGTGCAAAGCGGGAGTGCAGATAACGCACCAGGGATTCACCAAGCACCAGAGTTGGGGCTCGGCGGTCCCCCTTGAACCAGATGGAAAGCGTGGCCGGCGGGGCAGGGGTTGGAATTGGTTGGAGCTGTACTAGTGGATAGAGAAGAGGCTGGAGGACTGTAGACAGGTCTAGATGAATTGTGCTTTGTAGATCCAAATGGCTTGGGTGCGGTGAGGACAGGGAGAGAGAGCCTGGGCGAGTGACGACCTTTGACGTTTGCCTGTGTGACAAATCTCCTGCGGCAACTTGACCTCCCTTCTCTGGAATCTAGACGCCGGGAGCACTCCATCAATGTTCTGTTCAGTTTCCTTGTTGGCGACATTGATTTTCCAGTTCCCAGTCATTACTGTCTCAAGGCAGTTCAACGCCGAACTGATAATGGAATGAGTTTTGTGATTCCGCGGTGCAAAAGGAACATCTACTTCAACTCTTTTTATCCGCGTATACTATTACTGTGTGGAATAACCTTCCGAAAGATTCAAACATTATTTCACTTGCAACAAATCGCATCTCTCACACCAGGCAACACATTGCTTGATCAACGTTGTCACTTGCTCCTATCATTGCTCTAGACCGGTACACTTTATCGATTCTTTTCTTTTAATTCTACGTCTTTGTTTCGATTATTTCATTATTCGCTTGTTTTATTCTTGACTCTGCTTTGGCTACGATGTTTTTTACTTCTTGTCCACCAAATACCTTGTGGAATCTTGAATAATAAAAATAAATAAAAAAAAAATAAAAATAAAAGAACAATTGCAGACTTATTTTCGTCCTGCTCTGCGAAAAGTGTTTGTTTTCGTTGTAACAGTTCCAAAGACCTGCCTAGCACCGCATCTTTCCGCATCCACTGCATCCACCGCATCTTTCCACCGCATATCGGATTCGGTCACATCCGCAAAAACTAAATAAGGGTTTCATAAACGGCTGAGGTCACTGATGGAAAGAAATAGCTTTTTCCGAAATATCCATTTCTCCACTGCCATTCCATTCGAATAAAGGCCCCGATGTCTTTTCGGCCTGTGTTCTCCTGGGATGAAATTTACCCGCTCACCAATGTCAGATTGACCCACCAATGTGTGCCAAGGGTTCCACGTGGAGTTGGCCTCCCTAATTGCTATAATATCTCATCCCTTCAAGACTGATTTTAGCGCGCAGCTTTTCATCCGTTTGGACTTGCTTTTGCCTATTTGCAGCATATTAGGTGCCAGCACACCATCTCTGAAATATTACTAAAGGCTAATTTTTAACCAAACCTGATCCAATAACTCGAAGACGGCATGTCGGCGTCAAAGCTCAATTATTTCGGGCGCAAATCGGCGAGAAGACAGGAAAGCTGTCAACAAAAATACTCAACGATCAGACTTGGAAAAAACAATGGCGATCGACTTTGCTCTTGAAAATACGTCTGAAGGCGGAAGCTGCGCGCAAGACCTGAAGGTCGGGCGCAGACCGTCCAAAGCGAGAGGAAAACTGTCTGCAAAAACACCACACGATCCGTGAGGTGATACAGTGCGGATTAACGCAAATCCGAGGTTGCGAAGTAAATTTTTCCATTGAAGTAAATGGCGAAAATTTACTCCACAACCTCGCGTTAGCATTAATCCGCACTGGATCACCTCACGGGATGAGACGAGTTTGAAAGAAGGACAGCTTCACGTGATGGGCTCCATTTGGTGGTTCAATACATCTGGAACGGCCGTGCTGCATTTTCTGATAAAAAAGGCCAAACTATAGCCGAATATGTCGAGGGGTATAGGTATGGTGGATAGCCAATTTAACAGACCTCAATTTAGAGAATGCCATGTGAAGCTGTTGAAGCAAACGCAATGAAAGGAAAAACCGCCCAAACGCATTTTCCATTCATTATACCGTGGGGTGATCCAGTGGGGATTTGCGCTTATCCGAGGTTGCGAATTAAATATTCGCCATTTAATTCAATGGAAAAAAAATTATTCTGCAACCTCGGATTAGCGCTAATCCGCACTGGATCACCCCACGGTTAGTGGCGTGGCTGGGCTCTACGCGTTATCAATTGAGTAGGGAGTAACTGGGGGAAATCACGAGATGAAAAGTGCATGACTTATAATCCGTGGGGTGATCCAGCACGGATTAGCGCTAATCCGAGGTTGCAGAGTAATTTTTTTCCATTGAAGTAAATGGCGAAAATTTAATTCGCAACTTCGGATTAGCGCTAATCCGCTCTAGATCACCCCACGGTTATTATAGTCTTGTTTATTCCCATACACTCTAAACACGAAGTTCAGTTTGGAACACGATATTTTAACATGGGCTTAGATAGGAAGTGTTCTTTTAAGAACACTTGGTCTGGTATTGGAACACACTGAGTATTCCATTGGAACACCTTAAGTGTTCCATTGGAACACTTAAGTCTTGTCACACTCCAAATCGCTCATGTCTTCCAAATCTGACAGGAATGTCACAGATTTGGAACACTCACTGTGTTCCAAGAACACAGTGAGTGTTCCATAAATGTTCTTAAAAGAACACTTCCTATCTAAGCCCATGTTAAAACACAGTGTTCCAAACTGAACTTCGTGTTTAGAGCAGCGTTGCCACAGGCGATTTTGCAAAAAAAAACGTGTCAGACGAAAAAAAACAAAAATGCAGACACAGCCCCCCTTTTGCACCAAATGTCAAAAATTCTTAGGGGGGGGGATACAGTTCTGAAAGTCAATTTTTGCTGGAAAAAATCGATTGTGATACATGACCCCTGCTTTATTTTAACATTTTTGCCCCGTTTCCTGTGTGGAACGATGCGAAAGAGTTTTCTGGTTGGTTTTCCGCAACATTTTACATCAGCACTATGCCAATTTTCATCTTTATCATGTTTGTTGCATTGAAGTTATGCCACCCGAAAGCTATTTCAAAGTGCGAGCATGCATTTGTTTTACACAAACCTTCAATGAAGGCTTTATCGCTTTGGTATTTTCTGCCAATCGTCAAACTTTTTGAAGTGAGATCTCAGAAACTGCGGATGTTAGAAAGGTGAAAGATGTACTTGTTCTCAAGAAAGTGTCAAAATCTTGTTGATGAAGAAGAAATTTTGATCTCACCAAAAAAAAACCTAATAATGTAACCATGTTTTTACAAAAATGACTTTCTGAAAGGCAAAAATTGACACGCAATGACTGAAATTGCAGATTGTGAGTGAAAGGGAGAGCGGAATTCCGTATTCATCAGCGTGAAAAGGAGACCGGAATTCGATGTTCATCAGTCAGATTTTCATGAAATTTTGGGAGATTTTATGAAAATAGAAGATCTCATGTCAAAAAGCTTTGGCTATTTTCGCGATAAATTTACCTGCCGTGAGAACAATGAGATAGAAGAGTGGGCTGAAAATTATCACTAAAGACATCGTTATTATGCTAAATAACTACCTAACTAAAATTTGAAGAACAGGGTAAATATCTGCCAAGTACCAAACAAAACCTAAATTTCGACAACTGCTGACTAATCCAAGACTGAGTGCAAAATTCTTTGTCAGCTCAATTGGCTTCTGTCAATTCATCATCGTGGAGTCATATGGACTGATAGCCATTCGGCTGGTGGTCCGACCATTTTACCTTGTTGCACACACCTTGGGCTCGCAAGGAGAACTATGCCCCATAATCGTAGCCCATTTCTGCTCTGCATTCAACTGAAACGACTCGGACCAGTTTTACGGCGTATACACGCCAACCCGCAGGTTTTCCCGGAGAGAATCATGCTCTGCAGAGCAGTAGACGTGTGACTTGTGAGATGTGGCTTCTCTGTTGTGTAACCTGCCAAGCCACTATCTTGGACTTGGAGCTAGGTGTTCTTTAACGTGCCAGTGTGATGCTGCACACGGGACCTCCTGCTTAACGTCTCATCCGAAGGAGACGAGGGACTTGGCCACTAAGCCCCCTTACAGCAGCACAAACTGGGGTACAAGGGTGGTCTCCCATCCAAGCATCATCCAGGCCCAACGTTGCTTAACTTCGGTGTTCTGATGGGAACCGGTGCAAGCCACGAGGTATGCGCTGCTGGCTAAAATTAAAAAAGAACAATTGAAACAAGCGAATCGAAGACTATTTGGCTTTGCAAAAGGGAGATTGCCAGCCGAAAACAGTAAAAACACACAGAGGAGACCCAACTGTCGGCACAAGCCAAGGTGTACCATCACCATCTACCAATGGTTTGAGCGCCCGGCTGACAGCAGTTGTCAAGAACAGTGTCGTGGATCAGCATTGAAATGGCCAGAGACTGTGGAACGGCCCAAGTTTTGACAAGATTCTTTTTTTGGTCGAAACGTATCCTCTCCAAGAACTTGTCAATGTGCTGACACCTCTACCGACAAAATTAAGCTTGTGATTAATTTTGTGATTGATCTTAATTAGGTGACATGGATATGCGAAGCTCTGAAATGTTTTTAGGACAACTTGGTATCCGCTTTGCAGGAAAAATGTGTCAGTTGGGTCATGTGTGGTACGTAAATAAAAAATCACACAGCATCAGTTTTGCTGCAGCACACTTTCCAATCGGACACGGTTTCCATTTTGGGAATTTTAAAACATCAATCAGAATGGAGAAGAGACAGCGTGTGAAAAATACTGTTGATAGGCGTGTGCTACACTCATTCAACAATGATGGGGTCTGAACTAAAGGGCATTGGCAAAATCCACTGACAATTGGCACTGGACAATGTTAATTTGTACAACTTATGTAATAGGTCCAATTCATATTGCATGATGTCTGGGTCAGGAAAATGATCATAACAACAACTGGTTTGTCAGTGTCAACACAGACAGAGACTGGAGATTGGGATCAAATTCCCACAGATTTTGATACTCCGTCAGCAAAGAAGAGCCAAGACGAGAAAAAATGTGTTTTTTCGAGAGACAAAAAGAAAGAAAAAACGCTTTTGTTCTTTCTCCGAAAAACAAAAAACAGAAAAAAACACTTTGGCTGGAAAAAATACATGAAAAAAAACACTTTTCCCAGATTTGCAGAAAAAAACACAAAAAAACAGAAAAAAACACTTGTGGCAACGCTGGTTTAGAGTGTATGCTCCGCTTCTGGAACCAGCGGGACAACAGTGTAAAATATCCTCAAAAAACAACAAATGCAAAATGCAAATTTTAAACTGCGGTGACTGCGGCATCAATTATCTCGTAAGGCGCAGTCTTTTCGGATCTTTCGGACCAGTGGGTTTGCCAGATCCTCCCTAGATTGCGAACACCCCCGGTAAAAATTGGCCCACACCCCCGAATGTGAACCAGTGTTGTGCGCGCCTGCCACAGAATTGGGTAGACCAGAAAAACAGACAATGTCTAATTTCATGAAATGTCTTGCCCATTGGAATTTTACCTATGTTGTTCCATGTCGCCTTGGCTTGGCTTCATTTTCCCGTGAATTTGTTTTGAAAAAAAAACAGTTTGATTGGCTGGATTGGAGGTCAAGGAGACTGCAAACTCATCTTGTCCTCAAGATCGAGGTAAAACCGTCTCCTGAGTTGGACTGCAGGCCTACTCCAGCTTGTCTCTGATCCAATTCTGCCATCCACAACAAAGTGATTGCCGAAATACATGAAAATGAGGAATGGCGGCGTATGCTTTCAGGCCTATGCTTTTCGCCCCTCCGACATATTTGTCTTCCGTCGACCCTTGGCTTGATACTGAAGGCAATTGCATCATATGCCCCCTCCCCCAAAAAATCACACCTTTTTGCAGATAACTTCACGGACTTCTTCTTTTGGCAGTTTCTTTTTTGCATAATGGGAAGTGAACGCAGTTTTTCTTTCAGCTTGCCGCGGAAATTACACCTTTCTGAATCTTGAAAGAATATTTTCCGGAAAACCTCAAACTGTAAACGAGCTGGATCCTCATTATTGTCCGCCTGACAGCTGATTTCAATGCTGAGCTGCTGCGACGTCCTTGTTTCTCGGAAATCTTGGCATCTTCTCGTGTCCACTTTGAATCGGCAAATAGCGCAACAGATTTCGTTGCAAGCCGGCGCATCATTGCTTTTGAGACTGGAGCAGAACTCGTGGCCTCGGCTGATGTCGCAGTCAGGTTTCATCTTCTGACCTGACTGCAGCAATATCCGAGCATTGCTTTTTCTTTTTCGTTTTGAGGCCTGAGCAAAACTGACTGATTGGAGCGATTCACACCACTCCACCAGTCGTTATGACGACGGAGCTTTTGTTTCAATGCAGTTGGATTGGACAGGCTCGCGTTCACAAAGCAGGTGCGGAATTTCATTCATGTGTGTAGCCGCAGTGTCTCCCTTCCCACCGCTTCTGTCTTTTCCGCGCAAGTCAGCGCAGAAGCAAAGCACGAGTGAAAACATCTGGAGACTGGCCATGCCAGAAGCGGCACGGTGTCCTGTCGATCAGCTGGGCGAAGAAGCTCAGCCAGACAACTATGCATGCAACATTGCCGCTGGTCTGCATCATTTGCAGCAATTCCGGGTTGCAGGTATGACTGCTGCTTTACGAACGTTAATGATTTTCATACTGTACATGTAAGTGTCCCTTTAGAAATTCTACGTTGGCCTACTGAACATCAACATCGGCGGAGTGGTCTCAAGAAGGCAAAATTTCACAAGCGGCCGCGTAGAAAATACTGGCGCGATTTTCAACAAAGAAATACTTATCTCTTTTGTTATTTGCCATGAATCAAGATTTCTTTTCATCCATGGGAGATATTTTACACAAAGTAGATCTGCCGCAAGTGTGAGTGTGTCATCTTCATCATATCTTGAAAAAAGATGAACGGCCATTGCGAAAGCTGTCAGGTTTCACGTCATTATTTTTGCATACTGAATAATTGTTGTTGCAGGTTCTCAAAAGAAAATCGAGCAAAGCAAAGCGGCGTTGCCTTCGTTCCGTTTGGATCTGGACCCAGAATGTGCATCGGAAACCGGCTGGCAATGCTGGAGATCAAGCAAATTCTCTCAAGAATGTTATTGTGTTACAAAATTTTTCCTGGAGACGAATTTCAGGTGAGTCAGTTAACATATTTTGATTATAGCCGCTGATAGATCTAATTGGGGTAAAGGTGATTGACATTCGGTTAATTTTATGTGGCGAACGAAGTTTGGAGGTTATTTAAACTACTCCACCCGAATTACCCCCTTTTCGTGGTAACATTTCCATGAAGGATATTGTTACAAATAAAACCCACTTCGTGTATATCTTATTCCGGAGAGATTTCTATATCTATTTCTGAGTAATAGTTCTATGAACGGTTTGAAAAATAGAGATCTAAACTATCAGTAATTACCATTTCGCAGCACTTTCTTCCTATACAAGAGAATCCTTCAATTATGATAATCTTATGACCGAAATAAAAACTTTTCTAGAGATAATTCGGAATCCTGTTCGCAATTTCGTAAGTTTGTTTCCAACACTAGTCAAATTGGTGTCTGAATTGTCGGCGGCTCGATAAAAAGCATAAACGCGGCCAAAGTTCTCAAACACGTGACTTTGGTTGTGGACGGCTAGTCCATTGGTTTTCGCGCCCTAATCTTGTACATTTTGCCCTACGCTGCCACGTCATATCTCTTTCAGAAATTTTTTTCATAACTTGGAAATACGAGAATCTTACGGACGTGAAAGTATGAAAGTAGAGAAAATCGGCAGTATCGTAAAGTCCGTTGAGAATAGACATCGCAGGAGTGTACAAGTATAATCGTAACGCAGTATTTCATCATAACTCCGTTTTTATTCCTTAAACAAGTCCTCATTATCGTCTCATCATAACAAAATTAAAACTTCAGATTTACTTTTACAGAATGGTTCTTCGCCATGAACCCTGTGACTGTGGATTTAATTTAGGAAAGTTTTTAAACTTTCAGTTTGCGTATCTTTTTTTAGCATGACGGTTCAATTTTACCAATTTCCAAACTCCTGGTTAAAAGAAACTTCAGCCTTTATTCTGTTGACTGAAACCAAAATCTTAGTGTTTAATTTATTTGCTGGAATCATTTGGCTGAAAACCCTTGGATTGTGCAAGATCCTTGGTGGCTTTCAGGGCAGTCAATTACAGACGAAGGGTTCTCTTTGGCGAATTTATTTTAAAGTCGTAATATATTGAAGAAAATCTAACGATGTACGTCGTCAATAAATCGTTAACTATTGTTAGTCCCATCACTCTGCAAATTCCATATTTGAATAATGGAATGATTGTTGAATAGTTCAAAAAATAAGTTTTGCAAAAATTATTTTTTTTCCAAAGTTGTTCTTTACCATGGCGAAAAACTATTCTCATTTTATTTGCAGGATCCCTTACGGCTCACCTTCGGTTCAGTGTTAAAACCTACCGATGGGATTTCTGTTAAGCTGGAAAAGCGTTGAAGAACCGAGTGAAACTATCTTACACCGTTTGCTCTAGCACATTCGGAACTCCTGACAAAGCTCTACGGTTAAATCAGATTACCCATTTTATTTTATCAGCTCTTAAACGTCAGAAAACATTCCGCGACCCCGAAAACAGAATTACTGGACCAACGGGGTCATTACCAGCATGCGGATATTTGTCCAAGTGTTTCACCAGTCTTTTTGTGTACGCCTGCTTCAATCAAGGGATGTCGGTATCTTATTTCTCCGGTTGACAAGTTTTCGAAATTTTCGTTCGGGTTTTGATATCTTTGCCATTTGTCCGTCGAAACAAATGACCTACGGACGTTTGGGCGATAAACGGGCGTTTCAGAAATCATACACAAATTGTGATATTTGCTGTTATAAGCCACGTTTACGCCACAAATTTTGATTCTTTTTTAACATTTCTTGTGCCAACAAGCGGAGATTGTTACATTACTGATGTAGCTCTAACAGCTTGGAGTATCTGCCTAGTTGTCTAGTTCTTTCATGTGCAATTAGTTGTCATCTAATTATAAAATTTTAATTGCATCGCTTAGAATTAAAGAGATTTTAAGCATTGCCTCTGTCTTTTCCATTAAAACATAAGCAGTGCGGAAGAGCCATCCGCATTTTGCTAAGATATTCCATTTCTGATGAATTATCGGAAACTTAATATTTTATTTCGACGCTGTAATTTTTTGCGTATTTAAAAGATTGAGTGTGACCACACTATCCTTGTTTATCTGAACTTTGCATGCTCTTTCATGGCGATGGAGATTTGAGCCTCCCTGACAATCTCTATCTTCAAGTCGAAATTGAAAACATATTTGATGGACAACCGTAACTTACCAGATGATTCAAATGCAGGCTAACATTCCTCTTCCCCTCTCCTGCGAAAGTGCTCTAACAATTTGCTTCTCACAGGGGAGTCATTGACTCCTAAAATTTCACCAAAAATTTAAAAAATTCGAGTTACACTTTCCACTTCCACCAACCATTTTCACATGAAAGCAATCCGTCATCACATCCATTGTCTCCTTCAGTTCTCAAAAACTCTTTTTATGCCATGACACTAAACTACGATTCTGATAAAAATGATAATGAGACGCAATTCAATGGAACTCTTGCCCCTTCCTCTCATGGGCCAGACACCTTTGTGAATTTGTCTTCCGAAGCCCTCTGCTGAAAATGCACTTGCGATTTGTCCAAATTTACTGTTCAATTGCAGGGTTCGTGACCTGCAAATACGGGTTCCATGCTGATATACGCATGTCGATACATGCGGAAATAGAACATGCTGATAGAATACAGCATGGGAGAATAAGTGAGGGCTCAAGAATAAGTAGGACATTTGGCAGTGCTTTTCCTCTGTTGGTATACGGGCCCACGTTCCACGGGATGCGAACCCAAGAGCGTATAATTTCCAATTTCGGGAATTTATTTGAAATATGACTTCGAGTTGGGATTCTGAAACGAAACAACTGTTTCAAGAGTTTTATTAATAACCGACAGAGCAGCAGGTTTGTCTCTCCTAAATTGAAAACGATGCCATGGTGCTGAAAATGATTTTTCCAACCCGGGGCCTTTTTTTGGGGGGTTTTCCCCCGGGTTATTTAAAAATTTGGAAAACAATTGGTTTAAAAAAATTTCTTTTCAAAATTTTCCCGGGGGGCCCCCCGGGTTTCCCCCGGGCCCGGGGGAAAAAGGGGAAAAACCCCGGGCCTTTTTCCCCCAAAAATTTTCCTTCCCCTTTTCTTGGGTTGGCCCCTTTTTTTTACCTTTTAATAAAAGGGGCCGGGGTCCGGGGGGTAAATTTAAAAAAGGGTTTTTTTTCCCCCGGGAAAAAAAATTTTTTTTGGGGGGGGGGCCCCGGGTTGGCCCCTTTTTTTTTTTTTTTGGGTTCCAAAAAAGGGGTTTTAAAAAAAGGGGAAATTTTGGGGGTTTTTTTGGGGTTTTAAAAATTTTGCCGAATTTTTTTTTGGGTTTTTTTTTAATGGGTTTTGGAAAAATTTTGGGGCCCCGGGGGGGGAAGGGAAATGGGCCCGGGGAAACCGGGAAAAAAAATTTTTAATTTCCTTTTTTTTGGGGGGGGCCCTTTTCCCGGGAAAAACATTTTCCTTCCCAAGGAAGGGGCCCCAAAAATTTTTAAAAAGCAAAAAAAAGGGGTCCAAAAAAATTTTTTTTCTAAAGGGGGGAAAAGGGGGGGCCCCCCCTTTTTTAAGGAAAAGACGGGGGGGTTTTTTTTAAATTTTGCAAAAAAAAAAAAACCCCCCCGGGGGGGAAAACAAAACCAAATCCCTTTTGGGGAAAGGTTTAAAAAACCCGGGGCCAAAAATTTTTTTTTGGGGGGGCCCTTTAAAAAAAGGGGTTTTTTTCCCCGCCCCTTTTTAAAAACCCGGAAGGGGGGGGGGAAAAAAAAAAAAACCAAAAACCCAAAAGAACCGGGAAAAAAACCGCCATCCCAAAAAAGGGCCCGGGCTTTAAAAATTTAAAAAAACCCACCCCCCCTTTTTCCCCAAATTTTTTTTTTGGGGGGGGTTTTTGGGTTTAAAAAAAAAACCCCTTTTTTTTAAAAAAGGGTTCCAAGGCTGGGAAAATTTTTTTCCCTTTTCCCCTTTCCGGGTTAAAGGGAAAAATTTTTTTTTCCAACCAAGGGAGGAAAAAAAAAAAAATTGGAAAAAGGGGCCTTTAAAAAAACCGGGGGTTTTTGGGAAAAATTTTTTTAAAACTTTTAAACCCCAAATTTAAAAAATTTTCCAAAAAGGGAAAAAAAAATTTTTTTAAAAAAAAAATTTTTTAAAAAATTAAACCCCCTTTTTCCCCCGGCCCCCCTCTTTTTCCCCCCCCCCCGGGGGGGAAAAAAGGGTTTTAAAGCCAAATTTTAAAAATTTAAAAAAATTTTTGGTTTTTAAAGAAAAAGGGAAAATTTTTTAAAATTTGGAAATTGGAAAAAGGAAGGGGGAAAAGGGGGGGAAAAAAGGGGAAAATTTCCAAAAACCCCAAAACAACCCTGGGGGGCCCCTTTTAAGGGTTTTTTAAATTTTTAAAAAAAAAAAAAAAAAAAATTTAATTGAAACCCCCAATTTAAACCAAAATTTTAAATTTTTCCCCCCCCCCCTTTCCCCTTTTCCCCTTTCCCGCCCAAATTTTTGGGGAAAAGGGGAAAAAAAAAAATTTAAGTAAAAAAGGGGGGACGGGTTTTCCAAACCAAATTAAAAACCCCCCCTTCCCCCCCAAAATTTGGGTTTTTGGGGGGGGGGGGGAAAGGGGGGGGGGTTTTAAATTTTTAAATTTAAAAAGGGGGAAAACCCTTCCCCGGGGGAAAAAAAGGGGTTTTTTTAAAAAAAAAGGGGGGTGGGAAAAAAAGGGGGGGGGGGGGGGGGGGGGCCGGGGAACCCCCCCCCGGGGCCCCGGGGGGGGGGGGGGTTCCGGGTGGGGGGGGGGCCCCGGGGGGGGGGCCCCCCTTGGGGGGGGCCCGGGGGGGGCCCCCCAAAAAAGGAAATTTGAATTTTGCGATTCATTTTTGGTGCAGTATTTGTATTCTGGAGGCTAAATTTTCCTTCAGGGCGATCAAGAAGCAACGTTTGGTTCTAAATTTTAATTGCCACACTGCTGTTAATTTTTATCAATTGAACATGCGAAGAAGAGGGCTTTGGCAGGGCAAAGAGACACAAAAACAAAAACATTATGACAAATGATGACAAATGAAATGATTTGTTGATTGACACAAATTTTGCATTTTTTCTTGACACCGCATCAGTGAGCATTTTGGAATTGCTTTCTTCGTCCCATCAACACAAAGCGACGAACACATGCGTTAAAACATGCTCCAAGTCCAACACTTAACAGCTCACTGCTTTGGCTGCTCAAATGTTCGGGCTCGTCTTCCGTCCCGCGTGCCGCGAATTTCCAAATTCCAAACAAATCGTCAGAATTTCAACTGGTGCGTTCCACGTTAAAAACACGAAAAATACATCTTTAAACAATCCTGCCTGGTGTCAACCAACTGCATGTTTTCAACCTTCTGCGCAGTGAAAACCTGCTGCGTGGTGTCTGCCCATATGTGTTGAAAAGGTCTTCGGCATTTTTCAAAAGATTTTCCAGAAAAATCCCGCCAGGATTCGAACCAACCATCCACGCATTATTAGCACATCGCTTAGCCCAGTCGTATTAGCACATCGTTTAGACCACTCGGCCACGACGGCTGCTGCAGAAATTGGCTTCGGGAATCCATATTCACACAAATTAATATTCCCTGGCGATTTCTTTGGAAATTTCGCGCGCATGCTATCTGTTCAAACTGTTCAGCTTCAGTGCAATTTTCGTTGATTTTTACTGCCATCTCTGAATTTCGAAGGAAATCACTTTTCTGCGCCCATCACCATCTATGAAACGCAAAGTGCGCCAAATTTTTTATGGGGCCCTGTGCCCTTCAGGGGCAAAATTTCGAAAAAATGGCTCGATAAAACCCAGATTCTGGTCCCGTGCCTTTGCTGTCAAAATTTGGGCGAAATCGGCCTTGCGGATCGGCGGGAATCGTCTAAAAAACCCAAAAAAAAATTGGCTTCTCTTTTATATTAGAGAATTATTTGTCCTTTTATGATAAATTAATAAAGTACCTTGTGTACTTATACCCATAAGCGTACGCTGCAAGGATTTATAAATTTGCGAAAACTTTGAAACCCCCAAAAGTCACCCCTTGGACCGGCAAAAACAGCTGATTTCAGATTTTTCCTGTTTTCTCAGCGATGAAAAACAATCCTGATGCAAAATTTTCAAAACTGCAGGAGTTCTGGAAGTGCCCAATAATTCATGTCAGTCAGTATCTACTTCTTTGGAAAGGAACGCAGTAAGTCATGTTTTTAAACTATACGGTTGGAATTTTGGAAAATAAATTGTCGTTTACTTTCTGCGCTACGATATAGAGACAAAAGATGCTTGACGGCGCAATTATTATTATTTTTTATTTTTATTAAAAAACAATACTGCCACAATTTCATTGGTGGCAGGCACAGGTTAGTACGGTACATGGTCATAAGATTAAAAGGTTTAAGTCAAGGAATAAAAGGGTGAAAAGCAATCAGGAAACAACATTCAAATGCTACAATCGGTGCGGCGCCCGCAGAACTCTAATGGCACGCGAAACCAGAGGGGCTATGTTGGAGGAAGACAATTCCAATCCCTTATTGTTCGAGGGAAGAACGAATTAAAGTATCTGTTGGATTTGCAAATTGGAGCTTGATATGAAAGGCCATTATCAGTTCTGCGTTGGTTAGGTTTCAAGGAGTAAGATGGGGGCATGGCGAAATTCAGGGATTGTGTTACAATGCTGCTAAAAACTTGAAGTCTATGTGTTTTTCGTCTGCTTGCCAGCGATGACAGTCTGAGACTGTTCAAAAGGATGGATACGCTAGTTTGACGGGCATATGAACCCGTAATCATGCGGGCGGCTCTCCTTTGGACCATTTCCACTTTGGCGATATCTATCTGACTTGCTGGGTCCCAAACTGCACTTGCGTACTCGAGTAAGGGTAACACTAAGGACAGATATGTTTTAAGCTTAGCTTCTCTGGATGAGTACTTCATGTTTCTCAAAACGAAACCCAGCGTCTTTTTTGCTTTACTGCACGTGGAGTTTATGTGATCTCTCCAGGAAAGATCATTTGAGATTAAAACACCCAAATATTTGAAAGACCTGACATTCTCAATTGGTTGGCCACTGACTGTGTAAATTACCTCCGCTGCAGGTTTTTGGAGGTGCTTGGAAAAGGACATTGCTTTCGTTTTGGCTGCATTAATCTGCATACCCCAGGCGCCGCACCAAAGGGAGACCTGGTTGAGGTCCAACTGCAGAATGCGAGAGTCATCGGGTGAAGTAACCGTTCTATAAATGAAGACATCGTCCGCAAACAGGCGTATACTCGACTGGAGGCCGTCTGCAATATCATTTATATAAATCAAAAACAATAAAGGGCCTAAAACGCTTCCCTGTGGCACACCTGATGTAACAGGAGATTCACCTGAAGTTACGTTCTTGACTGTAACCACTTGTGTGCGATTCTCCAAAAAGTTTCTTGCAAGATTGATGATATAAGAGGGAAAGCCCAAAATTGCCATTTTCTGAATGAGTTTGTCATGAGGAACTAGGTCAAATGCGCAACACACCTAAAATGTTTGTATCCTGCTACGGCCATAGCTGACATACTCGCCATCGATAAGTTTTCTGGAATATGACACCAAGATGTTTCAAAGAAGTTGTCTGAGTACAGAGACACCATTTATTTTGAGCAAATAGATCTTGTTCTTGGTGGGTCAATGGACTTGGATAGCATACTCATTTTCCATCTTGCACAGCACTGCTGGAAGTTTTTTAAATGGGACATTATGGATTCGAAAAGAATCGGAACAAAAAGTAATTTCACGATATCTGTAAAGAGTACCTGAAAAATCCAAGAGAGCACTGAATCCATGTCAATATGTCATATAAATAAAAAAGAACGGGCTCATATAACACTCTCTTGTGGAACCCCTGCAGGGTTGGCGTAACATTAAAACATTCGAAGGCCTTTGCATTTGACAGTCGATTTTATGCAAACAAGAGGAGAGAAAGATCAGAACAGCATTAGGAAAATTGATATGACGCAACCTATATCAATAAGCAGTGTGTTATGTGTGGTGTGATATCAAGGTCTTTGTTTAAATCAATGAAATAGCATTAACACCATTCTATAAATCTATTAACCAAAGCTGAACCAATTTTGTGCACAAATAAAGTCAACTTTGCGTGACTCCACAAGAAAGTCCATCTCTTGAAGCCGTGCTGATTCTGGTGGAAAAAGTTGTCATCTAGAAAGTCCGATGGTGCACGCGCAGGCAAATACTTCTTCAGAGAGTTTGGCTCCACTTGAAAGTGTTGACATATTGATCGAAAGTTTTCAATATTTGGCAAGCGTTTTTCAGCTTGGAACGGGGATCACTAATAGGTGCCTCCTTTCACAAATCAGGAAATCATAGATTTGGAAAACGGAAGTAAATAGCACAACATAAAAATGGTGTCGTTCAGTTCGAAAGTTTTAAAGTAATGCGTTCGGAAATGCGATCACCGCCGCGAAAATGTTTCGTAGAAAGGAATGCATTAGTTTTGAAAACAACTTAATTTTATTTTATTTAATTTCTGTTCAAAAAGCAATTGATTATCAGCAAAGTAAATTGATCTTTGGAATGATAAATGCGTTAAAGAACCTGAAGAATCATCTGATCAGATATGGATCTGCAATGTCGCAAAAACGGGAGAAAAGAGGGAGGCCAAAGCACGACCAAACGCGTTTTGGTCCTATAAGTAGGAGAAATATAAACAGATTTTTTCAGATTATAAAAAGTAACCCCCGCGTTCATGGACCGCCACTTCTCCGAATCCCATTTGGCCGAAAAGCTCGTTTGTTCGAAAAGCTGGCTGTGGACAAACGGAAAATGTGTATGGGTACGTTTCGCCGAATCCCATTTGGTTGAAAGCCCACTTGGTCGAAAAATGTTGTGCGTGAATGTCTGTCTCTCTACCCAGCGTTCTTTCAGCAGCAGACCTTCCGCCGTGTCGTCCCCGTCGCGCACACCTCGCCTCCCCGCCGCCAGGGATCGTCTCCCCATCGCGCCAGGGGTCGCCCAATCGAACCCAACCCGCGTTGCTCACCCCAGGGATCTCCCGACTGCACCAGAGTTCCCTCCCGCGTTCGCGGATTGCCGTACAGGGTGCTTCAAAAATATTGCGTTTGGATTTCGAACAATATGTTTGTTCGTCACCTTTACATCTCGGCTCAATGCCAAAATGTAAAGATGCAGCCCATTTCCACACCACGTATTGACGTGGGGCTGGTGGCGCATTTTTTTTATCGTGGTATCCCCAATAGGTATAATCCACGTCCCGACGTACAATAAAGCTTGTACGCCGGAAAAATATTTTGCGTTGTTCAGCATCTGCTCCCCTTACAGCCCCGTCGTCTCCATGGTCTCGAGATCTTACCCTGGGGAAACTAAAACATCTCGAGCTCTGCTCTCACTGCGAAATATTTCACATGGATGGCAATTAAAATTGATGGGTAAGACCAGCGACCTGAGGGCACAACGCTCGACGACTTTATTTTTTTTTTGTATTTTTTTTATTTTTTAATTTTTTATTTGATTTTTTGTTTTTTGCCCAAAAGGAAAAGAAAAAGAAAATGACACAATTTTATCCACACTCCCAGATACCTACAAAAACTCACAAACTCAAAAACCACAACAATGAAGCATGTTTGGAACGACGATCATCACAGTTCGAGCGTTGCTCTCCAGAGCAGGATCCCAGCATCAGTTGGATCTGAAGCCCTATACCATCGAAAAGACCAAAAGGTCTGTTCGCAACAGTCAAGACAATGCATTGCAACTCTCTGTGGGAGATGTTCTAGGATAGCCGTGGATGCGAATAAAGAAAACGAAAGTTTCCAAGATCCGCCCGACCCATGTCGGTACGAGTCCGGAATGCGTATCCGCATGTCCATCATTTTTGTGGAATACAAATTCAAAATTCCAGCGATCAGAGATCGCTCTATGGTAATTGCTCGACGTGCACGCAGGTATAATGTGACCGTGAATACCGTGAATACCGTGGCTGTACTGCGCCGCACCCTTAAGGTGCGGCGCAGTACAGCCACGGTTCATGGTCCACACTGTCCGAGCTCCACGGTCACCACTCCCCTATGTGAATACGCCAATTACGTGGCGCTCTGCACGTCACACATGACTGGGTTCTTCAGGGGAATTACTGCGTGCACGCTTTGAAGCGCATTTAAATTTCGCTTCATTTCAATTCATTTAAGCCTTCAAGGCATATGACTCATTGGTCATCTCATGTATCCACATATATGCGGAATACGCCTCGGATACAATCAAATAAAAACAACCAACGGCTTGGGGAAAAGGAGAAAGTTGCAAGCAAGTCTTTTACTCGCAAAGCATCTTTGAAATGAGCTCGGCATCGGCCGAGCAAGTTGCGAGTAGACTGTATGCGTTAAAAACACAATAGTGTTTTTCCAAGTTCA
Source organism: Sinentomon sp. SZTP_YWyxl (assembly GCA_030068105.1). NCBI lineage: Eukaryota > Metazoa > Arthropoda > Protura > Sinentomata > Sinentomidae > Sinentomon > Sinentomon sp. SZTP_YWyxl. The sequence continues at coordinate 1,730 of JASGXE010014622.1, read as the reverse complement.
TCTGATCAAAAAATGTTCTCAAGATATCCTTCATGTACCCCCACTCGTTTATGAATACGAGCACTCTGCTCGCCGTTCCATACGTGCGGTGCAACCCGCACTTGTAACTTTTCAGCTTGGCGCAAAATGTCATTACAGCGTGTGCCATGTTGTCAAAAGATTGCTTCTCTGCAATCAACAATTTGACATGGTCGTCTATGTACTTCATGTATCTTCCAAGTACATTGACCATTTCGGACTCCAGAAAGAAAATCCCCTTCTCTGTGTAAAATCCATTCTTGCTCTCCCAAATATACATTCCGGGTCCTCTCTCGTAATTAAATGAAAATTCAAAAACAAAGTCGCGGTGCCCATCGGTCTTTTCAACAGAACCTTCAAATTTCTCACCAATCAACTTTACTGCCTCTGGCAAAAATTCCCTGATCACTTTGTATCCCTCGTGATCCAAAATCAAAATCGATGTTTCCGCAAACTTGCGGTTGCATGTCTCGTAAGGGTCTTCATCACCCTGCTCTGCAACAAACATAATATGAGGCTGGAAGTCAAGTTCGGTCTTTGAACCGTTTTTGGCCGTGACTGCAACAGTCACTCCAGACCCCAAATCCCAAAACTTTCTCACAGGCAAGTTCCTGCGAAATGCCTTCCTCTTGGGTCCCACATTCACCTCTTGCTTTCCACTCGTGCTTGGCAAAACAATTGCACGATGGAAAAGCAATGTCCTCTACTTTAGGACACCCAACCGATTCCAAATCGGTGACTATGACACCAGGCAACATGGCCGCTAAAAATTTACATTTTTCTGTGCCCTTGGCAAACACGACGGGCTTCTCGTTGGTCATTGCTAATGTAGCCTTGCGCAAAATGGCCGTCAAATTAAAATATGGAACATGGCCGTCGCGCCAGTCCATGCCGTGCTTGTGAGCACTTAACCACCTATTCTCCCCCTTGATGTTGCCAGGCAACTGCTTCCACGCGTACGGCGCCTGAAAATGCCACGTTTGAAATTGACGCGTAAATGGATTGGCTACGGCCAACTCCTTGACCACCCACTCTCCGTTCCTCCCCTTCAGACACTCCATGTCTACAACTACATACATGTTCAATCGGATCCTACTTTGCAATCAGTTGTTAAATTAAAACCGCGCGCACTTGAACTGGAAAAACAACACTGTAAGAGAGATCCGTTCACGTCGGCAGCAGAACGAAGACTGATCACCTGCGCGATGAGCAGCATTGACAAATTATCCCGCTCGAGCTCCGATCTCTGGAGCGAGATGATGAATTGTATTTACGCAGGTCTCCAAAGCGCGCCAAGATTCTGTACACCACAAGCCTATCGTTTGCTCTGCGATCTCCCGAAAACGTATTAACAATATCCTCCATCGATTTACCTCTACACCTCTCCGAAATATACCACATGGTGTAATGCCCACACACCTCGCTCTCTGTCGCCTGCAACTCCGTGTTGCTATAACCCCACTCACCCTTCGAATTCTCAAGTACCCACGTTTGAAATTTGGGCTGATATGGTGCCATGCCATAACTATCAAAGTATTCTGTTCTTCCGCTCTTGTCAACGTACAGGGCAACCCAATGTGTTCCAGGCAAATTAGATGGGTCCGTATTAACTACCATACCTGCTGGCCTTTTCACTTTGCGTGGGAACTTGTCATACGCAAACACACCCAAAAACGATGACGCAACTTTGCAGTCGCTCATCATTGCACTAT
>JASGXE010014621.1:0-11884 GCA_030068105.1 Sinentomon sp. SZTP_YWyxl | reverse complement strand
AATTTTTTCTTGGAGGTTAGTCGAGTTCGGAGGGCTGTAGAAACAAACCAAGCTACACCACGTTCCCTTGCCGCCAAGTTCTACAGAACACATTACGATCTCCGTGGAAACGTGAGTATCAAGGTTGTTTCCAAGCACCCGACTTCGGATGCTGTTATGTACTGCTAATAGTACCCCTCCAGCCTTTTGCCCAGTTAACCTGTCACGACGAAAGAGGACAAAATCATTTAACAATAGTTCAGAATCAATGTGCGAATTATTTAACCATGTTTCAACAAGAAAAATGATTTTTGCCCCAGTGTCTGTAATTAAGCATTCAGGTCAGTCTGCTTTTTAATTGAACAAAGTGACTGACAGTTCGCATAAAGAATTGTTGTGCTTGCCAAATTGTCCCCACGATTTGCGCATCCAACATTGAGATCCCTTTGAGTGATGGGTTGTGATGGAAAATGCAGAATGGGCTGACCCAAAAGAGCTGGAGTGATTGCAGTTATTGAAGAGGCACCGCAAACAACGTTTTGCGGTCCTCTGGTAATATGGGTTGAATGGGAAGAAGGAGGTTCGTTTGGTGGCAAAGAACAGGCAAGACGGTTGTTGAAGCCACATGAGGCCCGCATTATTGTTGCAGCTGTTTCCTGCCGCAGATCGCTATTTTTGAACATCCCCCGTTTATTTTCCCTTCGGTGAATGCCTATATAATTATCCCCATAACGATGCCTTCAATTGGCCAATTTTTGTCAAACGGCATTTCGCCAATTTTTGTGTTATCGGTGTAGAGTGAATGAGAAACGCGCTATGGAATGCAATCTGATTGTTTGAATAAAATCGTGGATATCAGTCATGTGTGTAAAGTCAATTCAATAGGTCAATTCAATCGGGGCGTGCAGATGGTGTTTGCGACGAAAAGCTTTGCCAGTTTTCCCAAAATTGCGCATTCTGAGCACCTCTTGAGGTTCCATTTAAAAAAAATTCCCCTTCGGGAAGGGGAAAATCCCCTCCCCGAACTCCAACCCCCGCGTTGCGCTTCGTCGGCGGGAAATCGGAAAATCCCGAAAATCCTGTGGTTTAGTAGTCGGGAAATATCGAGTTTACACCCACAGAAAATAGCCCTCTCCATTATTGGGGGATGCATCCACCAACCCCCGCATGATCGGCGCCCCTGCTGACAGCAGACAACCAGAAATAATCCATTCAAATTTACCTTGAAACAAGCGTTAGCGTCACTTTTTTGTTTGAAAAGGTAGAGCACTGACTGATGATTTCGTTTATTACGTACTAAAAAAAAAACCACAACAGAAAAAAATTCGTTTTTTTATTTCATTTAATTCTCATCAACACAATATTTGAAATGAAACATGGTTTTGGTGTACATTACGGTACCTATTTTTGAATTTTGTTTTCTTGGAAATTTTGAATCTCTCCTCAGAAGTTTTGTCAACAAGGATTATGCGACATGGCAAAAAACAAAACAAAACAAAACAAAAAAAAGCTCAATCAAAACGTGGGTTTCGTCAATTGCGCAAATGAAGATTAAAGCGAGCATCATGTTCGTTTTCATTGCGACATCGACAGAACCAACTTTCAGAGACAGAAGAATACGGCTCTGTTTTTGCAAAACGCCTCATCAATGCCATGCCGACCATGCGACCAAAGCAAATTCAGGATGCTCGCACAAAAACTGAAACTCAAACTCATGCCAGTTTGTGTTTGCGTGTTTTATTAATTGGTTTTGACACAATGCATAGTGTTCAGGATATGATACGAGTCATATCCTATCCTGGCATCTGATCTCCATGGCATGCCAATTAACGTGGTGTGGTGACTGGTGTGCCATATCATATGACACCGCAGTCAGTCACCACACCAGGCCAATCTGGTCTGTGTCAATGATTGTAGGTACCTCTATTCTGTGGACAGTGGGAAGCACAGCACACTAAACTTCAGAAACGGAATCTGGGCGTGTGCTCAAGCTCAACAATCAATTCCTCCAACAATACAAGGCCGTTGCTCGAGTTTATGACGTCAAAATGAGTGGATGGCTAAAATGAGGAAAATATATACATGCGAGGGGACGGCGAGGTCGGCGACCCGCGGTATACCGCCTACAAAAATGTAAATTTCTTTTGAACTGAATAACTGATTTTGATGAAACTTTTTGTGTTGGAAAGACGGAAATTTGGCAATTTCAAAAGTGCAAAATAATCCAGAATTTATCACTGGCCATGTGGAAGAACTCCGACATCATTTGAGAAATAATGGTGTTAAAGTTAAGTTGATAAGGCGAAAGAGAAAAATAGCCTTCAGGGCTTGCTGTGCTTGTTGCAGGGCTTCCTGTCAATTTGGCGGTAGCCAAATTTTCACCTCAGTTGTCTGGCCAGTTTATGCAGACTCAGCAATACCATTAGACGGCATCAAATAATTTATTGCAATCAGAAGAAGGGTATTTTCCCACAGAGTGTAAAAACCCCTCTTCTGCTGGTTCTGGTTGCAAAACCGGGTTGTAGGTGTGTTCCTTCACTGCACACATACCAGCTCCTGACCCTGTGCGGTTCCATCCACAACTCACAAGGCCACCGACCATGGACGAGTCACAAAAGAATTAAGAAAAGCTGAAGACAGTGCCATCAAGTTTCCTGTCAATTTGGCGTTAGCCAAATTTTCACCTCAGTTGTCTGGCCAGTTTATGCAGACTCAGCAATACCATTAGACAGCATCAAATAATTTATTGCAATCAGAAGAAGGGTATTTTCCCACAGAGTGTAAAAACACCTCTTCTGCTGGTTCTGGTTGCAAAACCGGGTTGTAGGTGTGTTCCTTCACTGCACACATACCAGCTCCTGACCCTGTGCGGTTCCATCCACAACTCACAAGGCCACCGACCATGGACGAGTCACAAAAGAATTAAGAAAAGCTGAAGACAGTGCCATCAAGTTTCAGTACCAGCGCCTTGCTTCAGACACCAATTTCGCAAAACTGTTGAAAACGTTGTCACAGCACAGCCATTTTGCAGACAGTTTAAGACAATCGACAGGAGCCAACAGGAATTAAATAAGTCTATAATCGAATTGTCATTTAGTCAAGACACATCACATGACATGACTGACACAAGTAACAACACGCAACGCCACGACAACGGCAATTCATGAACATTGCAATTCATCACGAGCAGGACGACAGGACGACAGGACGACAGGCTACGCCAATTGGTTTACCAACAAAAAGGGTTGATGGCTGAGTTAGCTGCTCAGACCGTAGACTGCGAAGAATGATGACATAGGGCCAAGTGAAGAAACTTTCATTTCTCTGCACAATGCCAAAGATGCCATTCACCTGCTATTGTTGCGAAAGGTGCAAAGGCAAAGGTGGACTGATGAGTTGCTGCACTACACAGCAGCCCAGTTGTCGAGTGTCGGAAAGCAAAACTTGCAAAAACAAAACGGGCAGTGCATGTGCCGTGGCGTGGTGCGACTGGTTGGCCGACTGCCCGGAAATATTGCAGGGGTGTCACACCCCCAAATCCGCCCCTGTCTGCAAGGTTGCTTTTTACATACATGATGTTTTCTTCAACTTTTTTCCCCTTACTGTGCAATTTGCTTTGTGTGCATTCACACCTCACATCACTGTTATTTTTGTAGTTAAATTTCTCCGTAAATTATGAATTTGCAACCAAGAAACAAATTAAAATGATTGATTGATTGAATGATTGATTGATTGATATATTGATGACAAGCATGGAAAATCTGTGGGAACCCTTGCCTTTTTCAGTAAGGGTAGGGTCCCACAAGGACCCGTAGACTCCGAGAAGATCCCATGAGGTCCCATGGGATCCCACATGGCGCAGAGCACATGGTATCTCGCTCTCTCTGCCACCACCAGCGATTGTGACCGCAACTTGAATTGGTTTCAGCCGATTTTCCAACGAGAGACAGCCGACGCGTTCTATATGGATATATCTCGTTGACTCGTGAACATTCCCTAATTCTGCTCTTTTTCGTAGATTGGATGTATGCTCTGTTTCAGAAAATATTTGTCACTATTTCGTCTTGATCTTTTTGTTCAAGTGACAAACACCAACATTTTGCAAACTATACATGATTTGCCAAAAGTCTCTCAAGTGAACTTCCGCCCCTCGTAACTACATCGATTCTCAACATAGAGCAACACAAGATTTCCGATTGCGCGGCAACTTGGTATTGATTTGTTGTTGTTAAAATTATGGGTTTTGAATTCTGTTAAGCAAATGCTCGGAGGAAAGTACAGGAATTTAAAAAATCGGGAATAGAGGAAAACAGGAATCTGTGGGGAAATAAGCAACAGCGAAAAAGAAATACGAAGTAACCGTGTCGTGCAAGAATGGAATGGGTGTTGTGAATGATCTTATTTTATTTTTTTCTGCCATTCGATAGCTTTAACTTGGACACATACAACATTTTATTGTTGATCCAGGTAATCAAGAGGGAAATGCCCAATACACGCGCCAAGAGGAAGTTCCTGCAAAATCTAAATGATGACTCTAAGATTTCACGACAGAAGCTCTCATCGAACACCTCGAGTAAGTTTTATCCCAAAAATATCTTTTTGATGTTTTTTATAGCTTTATAAATCCCTCTGTGCAGATAACTGCAGAGGAAGAACACATCAAATTAACCCTGCCCCACCACAAAAGAATGCATCTTTTGCCTGCTTTTTTGCCAGGTCCTTCAACGGCAATTTGATCGCCCGCACAAAGATCGATTATAAATCTCACTGCAAATGGCTCGATCAAAACTGGAAATTTTTCAGATTGCTGGTGGGGTGTTGCACTGCAGAGACAGCACAGAGAAAACAGAATTACAAGCTCCTTTTGTTGGCCAATCTACCGTCCACCCTTCTTTGACCCCGCCTCTTGACTCTGTATCCCGACCAACGATAAAGTTTGCCACGCCATTACATTCGCCCTGGAATGCACACCACCTTATCTGGCTGTTCACTAAAGACAGCAGACGAAGGCATTGGCCCTGTTCCCTATTGCCACTTATAGCTTACCTATCACTCCGCTTCATCTTACGTGAGGGCGAGCGGAGTGCTAGTTGAAGCTCGGCTTCATGCGATTCCCCAACATTTGAGTTGAAGCTGAAGCTGAGCTCCGACTTACGTAAGTGTCAGCTGTGAGCCGGCGATCGCTTGAAGCCGTGTCCATGGCAACGTCGCATCAAGCTCAGCACTCAGAATCCACTTAGATTCACCTAGGATTCAGGTGAATCCCAATGGGGAATCGCAATCGCGCTCAAGTCGAAGTTGCCACTTCGATCTCACTCAGCTCGATTCCTCATTGGGCTTCACCAGCTTAATACTCCGCTTCAACCAACGTGAGGGCAAGCGGAGTGCTAGTTGAAGCTGGGCTTCACTCGATTCCCCAACATTTGAGTTGAAGCTGGGCTCCGACTTACGTTAGTGCGAGCGATGAGCGCTGTTGAAGCCGTGTCCGTTGCAACGTCGCATCAAATGACGAGAGCGGTCAGGTTGCACACGGAAAACAAAACCGTCGATTCAAGTTTCAAAATTCAGTGTGGTTTTTTGGAATAGTGATGAGCACGTCTGACTGTGGTGCAGACGACCCGAGTTCAAAATCTTCCAGTGACAAAAATTTTCAAATTTTGAAAAAAATAAATGTTGGTGTTCACCTTCCTTCAAGTTTGTCACCTTTTCATTTTTGGCTATCAAATTGTGAAAAATGTGTCCCTCAGGTTGTTTTCTGCGCAAAGTAGCCAAAAAGCAGCGTGAAAATTAAGCCAGTTTACAGAAATCAGTAAAATAAAACGGACAGACAAAACGGATAAGTCTGCTCTGGACCAGAGCAGACTTATCCGTTCTGTCTGTCCGGCTCTGTATCAACCCAAGCTTATCAACGAGAATCCACTCCGCTTCACCAAGGATTCAGGTGAATCCCAATGGGGAATCGCAATCGCACTCAAGTCGAAGTTGCCACTCCGCTCCAACTCAGCTCGATTCTCCATTGGGCTTCACCTCGGCTTCCACTCGGCTTCGACTTAGGCGATTTGGGGAATCGAGCTGAGTGCCAATTCTGAAGCTTAGGGCTAGTTTTAAGCTTAGTGGCAATGGGGGATATACGGGCCTTCAACTCCGCTTCGACTTAGGCGATTTGAGGAATCGAGCTGAGAGCAAATTCTGAAGCTTTGGCTAGTTTCAAGCTTAGTGACAATGGGGAATGCGGTCCATTGTTTTCTCATCCACCACTTTTTGTGGGTCTCATACTATTTGTCGATTTGTGATATTTGTGAAATTAAAAAAAAAAACAGGAATTTGCAAATTGATCCATTTTAGGTGCCCCTTGCTAATTTTTTTCGGTTTTAAGATGGGACGGGGGACTGGGACAGAACGAACTGAGGCGGAATGGGACAGAGGCAGACTTTTTGTCACCCTCTGTCCACTGCTGCCCCAGCCCCATTCTGCCTCAGTCCCATTCTGCATCAGTTCCATTCTGCCCCAGTCCCATTCTGCCTCAGTCCCATTCTACCCGTCATATTCTGCCTCTGTCCCATTCTACCTCAGTCCCATTCTGTCTCAGTCCCATTCTGCCTCAGTCCCATTCTATCCCAGTCCCATTCTGCCTCAGTCCCATTGTACCTCAGTCCCATTCTGCCGCAGTCCCATTCTGTCTCAGTCCCATTCTGTCTCAGTCCCATTCTGCCTCAGTCCCATTCTATCCCACACTCACAAAAAAAATCACTCAAAAAAAGGTAAATTTTACCTCAGCTGTGATGAGATATCGTCGTCTTTTTATTTAGCATTTTTCACTTTTTCTCATTGAGCGGTCATTACTCTGAACAAGAAACATGAAACTCTTTTTGAGAAAGAAATTCTTCTGGGAGAAAGATGAAAACTGCTTTTGCGTGAGTTTGTTGGCCTCTTTTCTAGTTAAAATGTCTGAACAGTCTTTCAGGCAGAAAAAGCTCGAAAAAAGTGAAACTCTCTGAAAGCATCAGACATTCTTCAGCAAAAAGGAACATCTGCGCTTGAAAAAGACACAATCACTTTTTCAGAAGCAGCAATTTTTCTTTTCCAAATTTTGGGGGAATGGACCCATCGGGATTCGAACAGCGACCGACGGATCACGCAAGAGAAAACGCAACGAGCGAACCGATTGAGACAACGCCATACGACGCTATTCGTTATGCCGTACACCAAGTTCAGGAAATAACCTGCCGACATTGTACGACTCCGGACGAGATTAGTCACCATTGGCCTCGGTCTTCGATATTATCTTAAAGCTAACGTATATACCCTAACTCTTACCTGACCAACCTAAACCTTTATACCTGTCCCAACACACCTAATCCTAACGTTTCGCTTTATGCCTACCTACCTCGCCCTGATCTTCCAGCATCCCATTTTGGTCATTTGAGCGTGTGTGAAAACTCGTCCAGTTCAGCTTTTTTCAAATGTCGGCAGGTATTCCGAACTGCAACCATTCGTTTGTCTAAAAGACCAACTGTATTCAGAGCGGCGCTACAAGGTGTCACGAGAAAATGGAAAGCCGCGTGAGGCTTCAATTTTCAATTGCTGTTTTCTTCATTATTTTTTTAAGTCTGACGCCAAAAATTGGAAAACACGAGATTTTTGAAATTCCATTCGAGAAAATCTTTTGTTTTTCACGTTATTTTGCGGTTGCTCTTCATTTCTTCTGCTGCGACTGTTTCTGAGTTGTGACCCGCACAGTGGCGTGGAGAACGTTTTAGAAGTCATGGGCATTGTCAAGGGCATGGGAGGACGAAGAGCAGGACTGAGTGCGGGAGGTATGGGGGACAGCCGCCCCCAGCAGGGGTTCAGGGACAGCACCTATGGCAGGGGATTTGGTGGACGTTGTCCCCCAAAAGCTGACGACTTTTGACAGATTTGGGTTCTCCAAATGTCACCTCAAAGATATTTTTGACACAACAGTTCATCTGAAACGGGGCCGGGTCAGCTCCAGCCTTTTCTTTTATTCTCGCACGACGCGGCAGACTTTAACTGTCTTTTGCAACAAGAAACTGGCGCCACAACTCACAAAGGCTCTGATTTCACAATTTGCCATTGCAGCTTGCTGATCACATGCGGATGCGGATCACATGCGAACTGCGTGTCACTTTGCAACGTTGCCAAATTGCCTTTTTCATGCATTTTTATTATCATGTTTCTAATTTTTTCAATGACATGCAGTTTTTTTTTGTTTGATGCCGTTTGTTTGTTGATTTCCACTTGCCAGGTCCGACGAAAAAATTTTGACTCCCGCTCGTGATAATCTTTGTTTGATTTGTCCTATACGCTCGATTGCCGCAAAGCTTATTTGTGGTTGGCTGAATAGGGACACCTATCCTTAAATAGCTCTGTGAAAACGAACACAATATAACCTTTTTGTGCAGTCTTTGGCACCCGTGCCGCGTGCACTGTATCGTGGTCGGGAAACAGAGGCCACACCATGCCAGAAGTGTCATACAAAAACTAAAACGCAAGAACCAGACAGCAGAAACCCCATTCGGAATCACTGTTTTGCCACGGAGAGTTTAAGTTTTCCCCTTGAATGTCCTGCCACCAAACCCTGAAGTGTTTCGGCCGGGCATTGCAGGTTTTGCAGTTGATTATCGACTGCAAAAGGTGTCGACAACTTCACCTCGGATGGAATAAAACCTCTTCGGACTGGTGTGAACATACAGACGGCGATAGTCGAGCATGAATCCAGGTCCAAATTTTGATCTGCAACAGGAAGCATTCTATTTGGACACGGGATTTTTGTGTTCCCCGAGGCACTTCTTTTCCACGCTTCTGCGGCACCGGGACAAGGCAGGAACGTGGATCCCCGCAAATAAGATCAAGTATGTTCGCGTGCAAGTCGTGGTTAAATTGCAAAACAGCGACAATACCAAGAGGGGCGTGCGCGGTCTCGGGTGGAACCCCAGTGGGGTTGCCGGAGCTCATGCACGGGGTCTGGGGGACAGAGTCCCCAGGTGTATATTCTGGAGGTGTATATTCTGGTTCCATGGGAAAGCGTCCCTGGTTTGAGGGACGAAGTCCCCCACAGAGGCTGTGAACTTTTTGGATTTCAGTGTGCGTTTACCGCACCGATTTTGGGCGAGACCAGGTTGGTCAGAATGGCCATTTTTTCTATTTTCGGGGCACATTTTTCGCCAAAATTGAAATTCGGCCAGACTGTCACAATTATTTTTGTTCACCAAAATACCGCCATGGCAGTTGGCTGAAATCACATGTTTGCGCAGGGATACCCAAAGATAAAAAATCAATAGTTTGTCCGACCGCAATAACGTTAATAAATCAAAAAAGTGGGGGGCACGTGCGTGCAGGGGCCGAAGTCAGGTAGAAGGGGCGCGTCGGGCTCCGGACACCAGATAGGCCCTGTCATACTTTTGCCACCATGCTCATCACTTTCGACAGGCCTGAATATCTTCGATCACCTCATCGAGTCATCGACCGATCCCTGCTCCCGGCGACTTCTGACTTCGAAGCTTTCTCAAAACAATTCAGTAGCGGATCCAGAGGGGGCAGCAGAGGCGATTGCCATTCCCCTTAACGGGTAAAATTGGATTTTTTCTGAATTTTTTAGTGAAAATGGTAATTTTGCACCCAAAGTGAACCCAAATTATGGCGGACTTCTTGCTTCAGATGTCCTGCCAAAGGGGCTCTTGTTGGATCCCCGGTTCCCAAACCGTGGAGTCACGCTGGCGTCACGCTCCCTCGCGGGATCCGCGGCTGCAAAGTGTTCGTCTGACACATTTTTCAAGTACTCATAAAGTTTCTGGCACCCGCGGGAAAGCGACGAAACTGTCAAATTTCAGAAAATTAAACAACTCTCTCTCTCTGATTTTTTCCAACTCCTATTCGAACATTTGCAGAAAAGTAGGTGCCTATACGAACGACAATGATATGTTTTAGAGAACAGATTTCGCACTTACGCGAAAAATGATAATTCCCTAAAATTAAGTCGTTTAAACTCTTTTTAGAAGCCGATGTGAGCCTAAATTAGACATCGTTATGAATTTCTTTCTTTAAGACAAAAACACTTTTTTTAATTTGCGTCTCTATTTTTTCAAGGAAGAAAAATCCTCTACTGCAAAGGAAAACTTCTCTTTTTTAGTTAAAATATCTCATACTAAAAAACAAGTGCAATTTTACTGACTGGCAGCAATCTGTTTCTTATTATTGAGTGTTATGGCTCAAATTCAGGAACAATGGCTTTTTTAAGCCAAAAACGCTCAAATTAAAAAGAGGGCGTCTTTTATTCAACCGTTTAGTGAAATATTGTCTTCGAAACAAAAAGACCCAGAAACACTCCACTTTTTAGCGTTTTTTCGTCTTATTTGGAGTGATTTTTTGTGAGTGTAGTTAAAAGCACAGCAGAGACAAAGGAAGTTGATTACTTTAATGGAACACTTGAATTTTTTGTTTTTTCTTGTGGAACCTTTCCAGTTAAAAGCACAGCAGAGACAAAGGAAGTTGATGACTTTAAGGGAGCACTTAAACTTTTTGATGATGGTTCGTATCTTTTTGGAATGTTTTTCTATTAATGTATTACACTGATTCATGCACTTGTTAAAAGATCGTTCCATATACGAATTCTACTAACATAAATGAACAGTCAGATTTAGTCATTTGATTAAATTTTTTTGATTTTGTTAAATCATGATGAGTAACAAAGTATAATAAAACTCTTTAAAACTACATAACATGGAGCCGGTTGCGAAAATGTGCTCAATCCCCATTTCCAGAAATATTGGGCCTAATCCCACAAAATATACGAGTACCATTTCAGCGTGCTATGTGGTTGTAAACAATGGCGGCAGAGAATCTAATTCTTGTGACCTTATTCCTCATATAAATTGTACTGTTGGCATTTTCATGATCTGATGAGTTCTGCCCTTGTCGATTCGGAAAAATCTTACGGAAATTATGTGGAATGTATATCTCCAAATGTCACGTTTTCGGATTTTTGTCAGAAAGAAACAGAGCATATCAATTCAATGAATGTTTCCGTTGCAGTTTTTTTCGAGTTTCAAGACGAAAAAATGGGCGCTCCATGATTCCAGTTTAACTGACACAAAAGGCACCAAAAAGGAAATTTGTTGGAGATATTTTGGGAGCGAGAGTGTCAAAACGGGAAGGGGAGTAAAATTTGCGACAAAGTCAGCGGAGAGATCATGACGAGGGTAACGCTAACTCCGAGCTGCGAGGTAAATGTTTTTCATTGGAGCAGATGGCAAAAATTTACCTCGCAGCTCGGAGTTAGCGTTACCCCCGTCATGATCTCTCCACCTAGTGTATTTTCTTCAGTTGACATTGGGATATCCACTCGAGAAAATGGACTTTGTGCAGACGTTGGATCCAGCCGCAGAGATCTAAACGCAGCAAATTTGGTTTCTTATCTTCATTATCTTGGAAATAGGGGCAGAGCAGATGTTGGCGCTGAAGAATTTTATTTTCAAGTGGGCATGTGGAACAATCAAGTGAAGTGTGGTCAAATATCGCGCAAACACTCAATTTCCACATGGAGGAAAGCTCAGACACCACATTGAACATTATTACAATTATTTTTCATTTTAAACTACACTCGCGAATGAATCCAATTTTCGATTAGATTTTACGAGTAGAAAAATTCAACTTTGGAAATTACATCACCAATATTTTTACTGTAACAGCATTTATTCAAGCCACTCTTTTTTGTCCAGTTCATCCAACTTTCGTTGACTTTTGACCCTGGGCTAAAAACTTAACTCGAGTTCAGCAATGTCAAAATCATATGCTTAGCTCGGGATAAGGGTTTAACCCTGGTGTGAAAAAATTATCCCTAGTTGAAAGAGCTGGGCACTAGTCAAATGCCACTTCTTTTTTTTGT
>JASGXE010014620.1:0-10989 GCA_030068105.1 Sinentomon sp. SZTP_YWyxl | reverse complement strand
GAAATTAACACCGAAGTAGTTTTCCACTGAACTACACTGTCAGCGCGTATCAGTGCAGTTTGCAGGTGGTTTTGAAATTTTCAACACATCTGTTTTTGACAATCATGATTTTACAATTATTGTTGACAACAAGCCCAGATCAACTGGCGATGGGAAACACGGCACTCAAATTGGCATACGGGGGGAAATGGGTAAGGATTTAGTTTACATTGTATACTGGCGGCGGAAAAAGATTACCCATACATGTGAAAAATTTCCATTCTTGAGATTTTAGCAAAAACTCCATGCTGTAGAAATAAAAAACCCTCTTTCATCACTATGTCAAAATCTGACACCTCTAGAAAGCTCCGTTGCAATTTGGCGCTTTTATTTCTACCAACTGCATAAGAGTAAAAAGAAAGAAAAAAAAGTTTCGGAGGCAACAATCAAATGGGAAAAACACATGTATGAGTAATCTTTTTCCGCCGCCACTATACTCACGCCAAGGGCGCAGATCTGGGTTGAATTTGGGGGGGACATGTGGAAATATGTTTTGGAGGGGGGTCGGGGGCGAAGCCCCCCAACAGTGTACGGGGTCTGGGCAGCGCCCCAGCGGGGTTCCGAGGGGCAGACCCCTGGCAGGGGGTCTGGGGGACGGAGTCCACCAGAACTGAAGAAATTTTGAAATTTGGTCCATTTTTGATGCAAAATTGTGGATTTTTCACATAAATCTTATCAAAAAAACATTTTACTGGAAGGGAAAATCCTCCTTAGTTCCTGTCCTCGACGGAAGCAAAACAACTTTCTTATTCATGTGCGATTCAGGAGTTTCACCACCCTGTGACCTTACTCATGTGCATGCATCCTTCAATTCACAAGTCATTGTGTACGCATGCGAGGGCGGTTTGGTGACGGCGACAAAAGTCCACAAACAAAAATATCGGGACAATTCAAAACAGTGAAACTGCAGCTAGCCGAATAGGATAAAAATAGAAAAATAACAAATGCACATTCTGTTGGTTGTAAAAGATTCATATATCCCACAACGACGCACATCCCACTTGCACGGTAGAGGAAGGACATAAAAAATATAAGTCCTTATTTTTAGTTTGAGCCCAAAGTTTGAGAAATTCAACCAGCACAAAAAATCATTCTTTGGTGAAAAAATTATGAGGGCGTGATTTTCCATATCTAGACAATGAACAAAGGTTGACAGAAGCGTTGACAGTAGAAGGGTTGCGTGTCACGCTGGTGCGGTATGGGTAGGATAGTTGCCAGATATGAAAAATTACGTTCACGGACGTGCACATCAATAACAAAAGGCTTGTTTGATCGGAAAAATGGAGGGGTAATCGATGCAATCAGGAATGCAAACTCCTGATTGAATGGTCTCGTTCTCCTCTTAGCGCAAATCCTGCCTTCACCAAGAAAAACCAACTGCTGACACAACTCGGCTCCTCAAAAGCACGTTGACTGGAAACAAAGTGTGGTTGAGGCAATTGCGCATTGGCATGACAGTGATAGCTTGCATGAACCACACAAGACATATGAACATTGTGAACTTTTTACTAAAATTTCAGTGAATCCGGAAACTGATTTTTGGAGCATTTATGGCAGGATATCAGCCGTTTCAAATTTCCATCATTGGCGGAGAAAATTCATTACTTAAATTTTGGGGGGGGGACAATTCATGACTTTCAAAATATTGGGGGGGACGTGTCCCCCCCGTCCCCCCCAGGATCTGCGCCAATGACTCACGCAGAGAAGGAGATTGTGAACGGTTCGTGAACTTTATGCAATTCCCCATAGGAAGGGTAATGAAAAAACTTCACGGACGCACCTCGTGGAAGCACGCTTCTCTAGGCCTAAAATAGGAGCCTAAATTGGCCCACAGCACTGGAAAAGAACATGAATTCCTGCCATCTGAAGCAAAACCAATCGATCAAGAAAAATAATACGGTTCAGAAATTTACATCACACGCACGCACACCGATCCAGGAATACGAATGAAGACATGTCTAATGTCACATGGCATTTTTCGGTTGGAGGCAAAAAATCTCTTCGAATAAAGGATCGGGGGACTGGGATAGAACGGACTGAGGCAGAAGTGGACTGAGGTAGAATAAGACAAAGGAGGGAGTTTTTGCGTGGAGGTGGTAGCTTATACCTGTCCTAACTTAGCTTAACCTAACCTGACCTAACCTAACCGGGAGAAATTAAAAAAATCAGCCTCCAAAAATGCAAAAATTCTGCCTCCGTTCGTTCTGCTCCATAGTCACCGGTCCCCGAATAAATGGCTTCGCTGAGCACTGAAGTAAAGCCATATTGATTCGATAATTTCTGCGGATCGGACAGGGAAAAGG
The DNA here is from genome assembly GCA_030068105.1 of Sinentomon sp. SZTP_YWyxl. Lineage (NCBI taxonomy): Eukaryota > Metazoa > Arthropoda > Protura > Sinentomata > Sinentomidae > Sinentomon > Sinentomon sp. SZTP_YWyxl. The sequence continues at coordinate 8,647 of JASGXE010014620.1, read as the reverse complement.
ATCCAATACATACAAACATTTTGTCACACAGAGTCCCTTTCAAAAGTGTCGTATCTAAAACACCTTCCTTTGTGCGCCGCAAAGTGAACGCCGCAAAACGAATTAATTTGTGCCTGTTTGCTTTTGTTGCTTTTGGTGCTGCCAACAAAATTTTGTGCGCCGCAAAACGAGTTCATTTGCGTCAGTGTTTGGTGACACAAGCGAGATTTCTTTGTGAGCTGCAAAAAATTCATTTGCGTCTGCGTTTGGTGGCGCCACGCCGCCAGCGAGACTCCTTTGTGCGCCGCAAAACGAACTCATTAATTGCGCTGCGTTTGGTGGCACAACAAGCGCGATTCCTTTGTACGCCGCAAAACAAATTCATTTGTGTCTGCGTTTGGTGGCCAAGGTACAGGGTGTCTTTCAGCCATCCTGTATCTTGGTCATTTCCGTTTCACCGAATGGGATTTGTTGATAATTCCGTTTCCGGCGACATTGCTTCATTTCGTTGTTGGCTTGTTTGATGTTTCTCAGAAACATATATCCCCCGCCTCGCCTCTGAGAATCCCTCGTTTTCCTTTCTCTGGGTTCTTGCAGTTTGGCGCTTGTTCGCGACCTGTGGGCCATAACCAAGCTTACAAGTCCAATAGGCGCTCGTTTGGATTGTTCACCCATAAATTTCTCAAAATTCGTGGAAAGCATCTCAAACATCCCAGAAATTTCCGTTTGTCATCCTTGCCAAAAACGACAGATCAGTTGACATCTACCACTTTGAACTGTTTTTCAAAATGACCACCAACCCCGAGAAAGAAGGCATGTCCACACCAATGATCCCAGGGGATGCCTCTCAATTGAAACTGCTCTCCGCATCAATGTTCCAAAAATCAACTCCAAACGCCGACTGGACGAGCGTTGAAGACGCGATGGAGGGAGGTTCTTCGGCCACAAGCAGGAGGCGGGTACACTGGAACGTGGAGAACGAGGCTGACGAGGCGGGCAGCAGCCTCCCGCGGGTTGCGCTCAACAAGGACCGGGTGGAAACTGGGGCGGGTGCGCCGAGCAGCATCTGCAGCAGGCGGGACCCGCCTTCGAAGGAATCTCCGCGCGTGTGATCGGGGAGGCGAGCGTCAACCTGACCGAGGTTGCACGGAGGCTGAAGGAGAGTGTGGCCGCGGGCGGGAGGATGCGGGAGCGCGCCGGGTCGGAGCAGCAGCAGCAACAGTTCTACGGGAACGTCGGGTCGAAGATGCTGACGTGGGCGCAGCCATCGTTCAGCCTCCCGGAAAGCAGGAGGTCATCGTCCTCGAGTCAGATCTCGACCAGCGCTGCCATCGCGGAGTTGACCAAGGAACTGCAGGCCAGGCGACGGGGCAGGCGTCGCGTGTCCAGGCCAGAGGAGATCTACACGGACAAGGATCGGGCAGCCGCAGTGAATATCGGCACAAGGGACATCAAACAGTCGTTGAAGGTGAAACAGCAGGAGGACAGAAGAACACTGCTCTGTTTGCCCGACGACGTGAAGCTGACCACGATTTTGACCTTGGCCGAGAAACAGTTTCAAGCTGGACAAGGTCACGCAACGATCTCTGTCCTCTCAAAGGTAGAGGTTTTCAATCATTCACCGTTTTATGTGTAGTTTAGGATGGGAGAGGAATTCCAGCAGATTTTGACATTGTTTCCAACGTCAGGGGAAGAGAAGTGAGGAATTCCAAACGGGGTCACGGGGGAAATTAGTGACCAGGACGTCAGGGGGGAGACAAGTGAGGAATTTCAAACGATGTGCAACACGGGAAAGATACCCAAGTGAGGAATTCCAAGAGGGGATTGTTGAAAAATGTGTGAGAAATTTCTAAAAGGACGTCAAGGGGAGACGAGTGAGATATTTCCGATGACGTCAAAGGTAAGAAAGTGAGCAATTCCAGAGGAAAATAAAAAAAGGATTTTCCAAAAGGACGTCAGGGCAGGGGACAGACTAGTCAGGAATTTCCAACAGGACGTCAGGGGAAAGACAAGTGAGGAATTTCAAAGGGGAAAAAAGAGAAAATAAGCGAAATATTTGCAACAGCACGCCATGGGAAGAAACCAAGGAATTCAAAAAGCGCACTGACACCAAGGAAAAAGCTCACAGCCACATTGCCAAAATGGTCACAAATTGCTCCGTCTTCTGCCGCTGAAAGTCTTTGCCGAGGAATGCTGAAAAGAACATTTACAGAACACCAGTTTAAATCCTTCTGGGTCAATGGTCTTGAGCACAAGGCATAATACCTTGGTGTTTGCAACCTGTCCAACCAAGACCATTTTGGGACTGCCGGTCTGCTACGACACCTCATCCTTACTGTTTTTTCGTTTATTTATTTATTTTGCGGTTCTGATCATGCCACATGCAAAGGCGTTGGAGATCCAGCCAATGGAGAAGAGATGTCTAACAGCTAGAAGCAAGTGCCTATTGATGCTGGGCGATCACAAGTCGGCGTTGGCAGATGCCGAGAAAGCACTAAGCATAGATCCAACATTCGCTCCAGGTTAGGGCAGGAAAGCTTTGGGTGTGGGTAAAGGGCACGCAGCGCATGGGGGAAGCAGGCGAAGATCACCAATGCGGGGTCTGGGGTGGGAGCCCCAGCGGGTTGGGTTCCAAGGGAAAGACCCTCTTGCAGGGGGTTTGCTGAAGTGTTTTGATAAATTGGGGACTTCAAATGGTGCTGTGCAACATTTTGCACCTATTTATCCATTCTTGGGGGGAAATCGTTTTTTTCTTGGGGGTATCTATTTTTCTTTTCTTGAAATATGTGGAGTGACCAAGCTTAACTTAAAATTTCCTCAACACTCGTAAGGAAAAATATTTTAGTCATTTCACCAAAATCATTCTGCAACTGTAAAGGCACAACAGCGACAAGATGATGCTAATTATTCTTTCTTTGGGCCTTTGTTAACTGTGGTCTCTGAAGATAGAATAAGATCTAAAAGAATCTGCGGCATATGGGATTTAAAAGTTAAGAATCATGCAGGTGCAGGGGGAGAGATGTCTCGAGGAGGTAGACTGGCTGAAGCTTCGTGGGGGGAGAGTAACTCACCACTGGATAAAGGGGGTAACCTCCTATGCCATCCATGGGTCAGGCTCATTGTTAGAATTGACATAGATTCAACAGAAAATTACGTTTTATGATCCAACTGAGAATTAATTCAACAATTGCACCAGATTAGACAGATAGGTTAACTGGGTGTTACAGGAGGCAATCAATTAGCATCGATGCCACATTCGCGTCACAAAGTCGTTTAGATCGAACCAAGGGCGCAATAGCCGGGGGGACACGTCCCCCCCAATATTCTTCCGAGGGAATTCGTCCCCCCCCAATATTCTTCCGAGGGAATTCGCCCCCCCCCCCCCCAATAATTTTGTCGAATGTCAAATTTTTACCGGGAGCACCTGAAAAATTGCTCTTTTTAAAAAATTGAGCATTCTGGGCACCATTTGAGGTTCCATTTTTTCAAAATTTCTTCCCCTTAGGGGAGGGGGACACCCCCTTCCCGAACCCCTCCCCCGACGATCGTCGGGCGCTAAAAAGTCACCCTTGCTGTTCGATGGTCCCACGTCCCCCCCCCCAAAGTCCATGTGGCTTTTGCGCGTTGGATCGAACACATTAATCCAACATCATAGCACTGGTTCAAGTTTTTAGACAGGCGAGCTCCAAAAACAGGGTGGATCTGGCATTCATGTCAGCTCAGAAGCAGCATTGGCCATTTGCATCAGGGTTCACCCAACAGTGTCACAAGAACTTGCCTCAAGTTTGATCTATCTTTAATTTGAGTAGTTTACCAGCCTTTGAATTGAAGGGCGGATGGACCATGCTGAGTGAGAGTGCCTGAAGATCAATCAGATCCACCACTGCAAACTTGCTCACTGGTGGATGAAGGCAAAATTACTTTACCCATGCATGCAAAAAATTGTGATTGTGTTGAGTCGTGTGAAAAACTCGCTCACTCAGTGCAAAGGCGAAAATCAGGGAATTGGTGTGATGACGTCTCAACTTTGGTATGACGCAAAGGCAACAAGTAAACCAGCTCGAAATAGATTTCGTCTCTCATCATCTGCTATGCTTGATGTTACCCAACAGCCCTTTAAAGGGCCACCAACATCTACCGGAAAGAGTTGGAAGCGAGATGCGCTCCTAATTGTGCACCTCCTCAAGCGGTGAGTGATTCTACGCTGTAACCTGTTCTTCACATTTTTCTTTCCAACGTTTAGGCATTCTGCAAAGAGCTGAGACCCTTTACCAGATGGGTAACTTTGAGTTCGCCTTGATTCAATTCTACAATGGTTTCAAGCTGAGATCGGACATGAAGGAGTTCCAGAATGGGATTACAAAGTCGAAGGAAGCGATCAGAAATGCAATCGGAAGTAAGTTGTTGATGTTCAATAATAAAAAGAACACATGTCCATTCCTCAAGGATGTGTTGTAAAGAGGCAAGCAGGTGACAAGAGTCGTTCTTGCAGGACACCAAACTGAAAAGGTTGGATTGTAAAGCGGCGGCGGAATTAATGTACTCATATATGTAAAAAATTGCAACCGTTCATTTTTGCCAAAAATTCTGTGCTGCAGAAATGAAAGATCCTCTTTTGTAACCGAGGTCAAAATCTGACACCTCTTGAACGCTTTGTTGAAATCTGGCGCTTTAATTTCTACCGCCTGCATAAGAATAAAAAGAAAGTTTCGGAGGCCACAGATAAATGGGAAAAACACATGTGTGGGTACATTAATTCCGCCGCCACATACAACCAGCAACGATATTTTGGTGCATCCAATTTCAAGAACATTTTGTTGGACAACAGGCGAACACCAAGCAGCGGGTTGAATACAAGCAATGGACAGACTCCACAGACACCAAGTCATGGGTTGGTAACAAGCAATAGCTTTAGGAAATAGTGAAATACAAACTGTAATCCACATCTGCAAAGTTGCCTTCTCCAAATGCAGCCAATACTGGACATCTGTCTGTTGGCCTTATTGTCGGATATGAAGCCACAGGTTGACAAGAAGCAGTGGGTGGATACCAGCCAGGAATGACACCAAACATAAGGGTTGAAAAATAAGCAAGAAGAGGGCACCAAAGTCGTTCGCTGACAATTGATGAATTTTAGAGGCTCACCCCAGGTTTGGTCAGCATAAATTTTGAAAAAAAAAGAAAGCTCTTTTCTCTATAAGCTCAACAAGTGGCGTCCTTCTTTCTCCAACACAGGTAGCAAGGTCCCACCCTTGAAGGAGCTGGATTTACTTCTATCCGACAAACTGACCCTCAAGAGCGACTCAGGAGGAAAGGAATCTGGTAGTAGAAGGGCCTCAATGGCCAGCCGACGAGAGTCACAGATTGTACCAAGGATCAAAGATCGGGAGAGTCGGGCCCTTGAGAAGAAGCTCGGTAGAGAACTACTTGGAGAACTTTACAAAGATAAGGAATACTTGCAGAAGCTTGTTAATTCTCCAGGTGAGTAAAAACCAAAGGAAATGCTATTTGTAACTGTCAATTTAAAAAGAAGTGTAAATGCGAGGGGCGAGGCTCTCGCACTTGTTGCACTGAGCGTCGGACAGATGCCGACACACTCGAAAATATTCCTAAGGGTTAATAATATTCCTAAAGCAATTTTTTTTTATTTCCACCATGAAGCTAAGCATGCAGTGTAACTTTTTTGGTCGAAAACCGTTCGGGAGTGGAATCAATCCCCGAGGACTCTTGGAAATTCTCCAAACACACTCTGAGTTCAACTTCACTTTGTTAAACACTCCCCAAAATTGTTGCTGAATGATCACATTTGCCAAAAAAAATCAGTTGGTCGGTTCATTTAATTTGAAGGCACAATCTGAGAATGCTTCACACTATACCCCATTCAAATAAATGGAGGAACTGTGATTTCTGTGCTGAATCGACCATTTCCAACTGCTTTTTCATTGTTGATGAAATTCCTGTTCCCTTCTCTGCATACTTGAGCACTCTCAAGTGGAACAAATTGCTGGTGAATGGGGCTGTGCACCACACAAAAAGACCTTGGATGTATAGGTAAATCAATTTGGTACCATGTCATGTTATCTGGTATATCCCGAGGATGGGATCATCTGAGGATGGGTCCACCGTCATTGTCACCTTCCCCAGAAAAAGTCCAATCAGAAGTTTATTTTTGATCAGTTTGTTCTGAAACATTTGACCAGTCTGCTCTAAAATTTTTTGATCAGTCTGTTCTGAAACTTTTGATCAGAATTTTCTGAAACTTTCAAAAAGTTTGTTCTCAAACTTTTGATCTCTTTTTTGAAAGTCTTGATCAGTCTGTTCTGAAATATTTGACCAGTCTGTTCTGAAACTTTTGACCAGTCTGTTCTGAAACTTTTGACCAGTCTGTTCTGAAACTTTTGCAAAGTCTTTTCTGAAACTTTTGACCAGCCAGTTCCAAAACGTTTGACCAGAATACTCTGAAGCTATTGACCAACATGATCCGAAAGTTTTGACCAGCCTGTTCTTAAACTTTTGAATCATTCTGTTTTGAAACTTGGACCAGTTTGTTCTGAAACTTTTGATCACTATGGTTTGAAATCTTTGATAAGTTTGTGCTGAAATTTTATTCATCAGTCAATTCAGTTGACTCTGTTCAGTTCAGATCAGCTGACATTTTATTGATCAGTCTGTTCTGAAACTTTTAGTCTTTTTTGAAAGTTTCGATCAGTCAGTTCTGAATCTTTGATCAGTCAGTTCTGAAACTTTTAGTCTTTTTTGAAAGTTTTGATCAGTCAGTTCTGAATCTTTTGATCAGTCAGTTCTCAAACTTTTGGTCTTTTTTGAAAGTTTTGATCAGTCAGTGCTGAATCTTTTGATCAGTCAGTTCTGAAACTTTTGATCAGTTAGTTCTGAAACTTTCAGTCTTTTTTGAAAGTTTTGATCAGTCAGTTCTGAACCTTTTGATCAGTCAGTTCTGAAACTTTTGATCAGTCAGTTCTGAAACTTTTAGTCTTTTTTGAAGGTTTTGATCAGTAAGTTCTGAATCTTTTGATCAATCAGTTCTCAAACGTTTAGTCTTTTTTGAACGTTTTGATAGTCAGTTCTGAAACTTTTGATCAGTCAGTTCTTAAACTTTTAGTCTTTTTTGAAAGTTTTGATCAGTCAGTTCTGAATCTTTTGATCAGTCAGTTCTGAATCTTTTGATCAGTCAGTTCTGAAACTTTGAGTCTTTTTTGAAGGTTTTGATCAGTAAGTTCTGAATCTTTTGATCAGTCAGTTCTGAAACGTTTAGTCTTTTTTGAACGTTTTGATCAGTCAGTTCTGAAACTTTTGATCAGTCAGTTCTGAAACTTTTAGTCTTTTTTGAAAGTTTTGATCAGTCAGTTCTGAAACTTTTGATCAGTCAGTTCTGAAACTTTTAGTCTTTTTTGAAAGTTTTGATCAGTCAGTTCTGAATCTTTTGATCAGTCAGTTCTGAAACTTTTGATCAGTCAGTTCTGAAACTTTTAGTCTTTTTTGAAGGTTTTGATCAGTAAGTTCTGAATCTTTTGATCAGTCAGTTCTGAAAGGTTTAGTCTTATTTGAACGTTTTGATCAGTCAGTTCTGAAACTTTTGATCAGTCAGTTCTGAAACTTTTAGTCTTTTTTGAAAGTTTTGATCAGTCAGTTCTGAATCTTTTGATCAGTCAGTTCTGAAACTTTTAGTCTTTTTTGAACGTTTTGATCAGTCAGTTCTGAAATTTTGATCAGTCAGTTCTGAAACATTTAGTCTTTTTTGAACGTTTTGATCAGTCAGTTCTGAAACTTTTGATCAGTCAGTTCTGAAACTTTTAGTCTTTTTGAAGGTTTTGATCAGTATGTTCTGAATCTTTTGATCAGTCAGTTCTGAAACGTTTAGTCTTTTTTGAACGTTTTGATCAGTCAGTTCTGAAACTTTTGATCAGTCAGTTCTGAAACTTTTAGTCTTTTTGAAGGTTTTGATCAGTATGTTCTGAATCTTTTGATTAGTCAGTTCTGAAACGTTTAGTCTTTTTTGAACGTTTTGATCAGTCAGTTCTGAAACTTTTGATCAGTCAGTTCTGAAACTTTTAGTCTTTTTTAAAAGTTTTGATCAGTCAGTTCTGAATCTTTTGATCTGTCAGTTCTGAAACTTTTAGTCTTTTTTGAACGTTTTGCTCAGTCAGTTCTGAAACTTTTGATCAGTCAGTTCTGAAACTTTTAGTCTTTTTTGGACGTTTTGATCAGCCAGTTCTGAATCTTTTGATCAGTCAGTTCTGAAACTTTTAGTCTTTTTTGAACGTTTTGATCAGTAAGTTCTGAATCTTTTGATCAGTCAGTTCTGAAACTTTTGGTCTTTTTTGAACGTTTTGCTCAGTCAGTTCTGAAACTTTTGATCAGTCAGTTCTGAAACTTTTAGTCTTTTTTGAAAGTTTTGATCAGTCAGTTCTGAAACTTTTGGTCTTTTTTGAACGTTTTGATAAGTCAGTTCTGAAAATTTTGATCAGTCTGTTCTAAGGAGTGGGTCACAATGGTGCTGAACGTCACTGCACTCCCTCACCCCGTCAGAACAATAGAGTCAAACAACCCTCCCAACTGATTCAACCTTTCCATGATGGCTCTCCTTATTGTCCAATTTCAGGAATCAACAACGACGACAAGAACTCGAAACTTGTCAAGCTTCTTCCAG
>JASGXE010014619.1:0-11393 GCA_030068105.1 Sinentomon sp. SZTP_YWyxl | reverse complement strand
CTGTCGCCTCAAACGTCTCGGCTGCCAAAGCTGCGTTAGACCCCTCCAAATGACGTTCCTTGCATCTGATCACATTGTGCAGGAATTCAACCCCCCTCTGTACAACTGATGGCACAGACTTCAGATATGCTATGTACAAAAAGCGCTGTGGCAATGTTAATGGGCGCAACTGACTTTGCCCCTGAAAAAAAATCAGAAAATACGGAAAACAAAAAAGCAAAACAATGTTGGTGTCCTGTTACAAAGCAAGCAGAAAGCTCTATACATGTTTTGCTTCAAAGCTCCGAATCCTTCAGAGATTTTTTGCAAACGACAGCTTTACCAAAGTTTGAGTTACCCCCTCAAAACATCAAGGTTTTTCATTTTAAAACTTGCAAAAGCTAGACAAAAGCTATAATGCAGGTTTGCAGTCTGATAGTGGACACAGTTTTTGTCTTTTTTTGCGATAGAATCACCAACACAAATAAAAACCCTTAATGTGCCTTTTGTATAGGTTTTCCGAGGAAGAGGGACTTGTAAATGTTTCGTCTCTTTTTCTGCCTTGTTGCCATAAATTGGTTTCAGTATTGACTTCTCTGTGGCCTGAAAAAATCATGAACCCACTGCAGTGAGTGATGTGTGATTTAAACGTCAGGATCCTTGAAAATATGGCCCGCAGTTCTTTTTTATCTCTTACGCGAAAAGGGACATAAGTTCTTGCGAACGCTGTGACATTTCAAACAATGAAATCAAGAATTGCACGCAGGGCAAGGGTAAGTATTGCACAGGGTGATTACTAAAATGCTTGAACGAAGGAGACATTCCAGAGGTTCTTGATGACACTCCATAATTCCAACAGGATTTGGTCTTGTTTCATGCCTTACAGAATGCCCTGCGAAGCGTTTTGCGCACATTTCATCGATTTTATACCGTGTGCGGTCAGGTTTGCGCTGATGATTGGGCGAAAAGCAGGCTGCTTTCCCAAACTGTTTTTATTTTTATTTCTGTCGAAAAGCATCATGCACATATGCTGTTGATCATTCATGCACTGTGCGATTCCGTATTCCTATGCCCATTCCATCAGGAAGATTGACCTTTCAGAGAATGACTCCCGATTGCCAATCTAAAGGGCTCCGGTGACAGAGACAGAACGGACTGAGGCAGAATTGGACTGAGGTAGAATTGGACTGAGGTCGAATTGGACTGAAGTAGAATTGGACTGAGGTAGAATTGGACTGAGGTGGAATTGGCTCAGGCAGAATTGGACTGAGATAGAATCGGACTGAGGTAGAAATGGACTGAGGTGGAATTGGCTGAGGCAGAATTGGACTGAGGTAGAATTGGACTGAGGACTGAGGTAGAATTGGATTGAGTTAGAATTGGACTGAGTAGAATTTGACTGAGGCAGAATTGGACTGAGTTAGAATTGGACTGAGGTAGAATTGGACTGAGGCAGAATTGGGCTCAGTTAGAATAAGACTGAGGTAGAATTGGACTGAGTTAGAATAGGACTGAGGTAGAATTGGATTGAGTTAGAATTGGACTAAGTAGAATTTGACTGAGGCAGAATTGGACTGAGGTAGAATTGGACTGAGGTGTAGAATTGGGCTGAGGAAGAATTGGACTGAGGTAGAACTTTTTCAATATTTTGAGGCGGATTTTATTCCATTTCTCCTGGTAGCTTAGAAGAGGTACACAACCTCATGGTACCTGCCTCCATGCCCGAACTTCCTCCAAACCTCTGCCGCATCCTTGGACCACTTCTGCCTCGATCTGCTTCTGCCTTAGTCCGTTCTATCCCAGTCCCCCGATCCATTTTAAGACTCTTTTAGTGGGCGCGATAGAAATATAAGTAGTTCGCGAATGCGCATACGAATACACACAAACGAGTTCCGAGATTTTTGGCGGGTACAGTGGAAATTTATTTCTAGGCCGCGATTGCGTGGTTTTTTTTATATAGAGTCATATTACCACCGCGCTCTTGATAAAAATGCAGTCAGAATTATGAGACAACTGAGGTGGACCCCAGTGGCGAATTCTACGGAACCATTTGCACGAAACCAGCAGGGAACTTCAAAATGCGGGTACTTTCAAATTCCATTTTTTCAGAAATTATTTTCAATCTGCGGTGTGTTTTTGCGCCATCTTATTTATGAACCTATTTTCCGATGTTGTATAGGAAGGTCCTGATCTTCAAAATTTGGGAGCTTGAAATCCAAAAGGATATGTTCAAACTTTGAGCCCTTGTTTGCATTGCCTAATACTGCCGCAGGTATGAAAGTCCTGCCATAGCTGTTTGAAACTTCACTTGCAGGCCTTCCAATAATGTACCTATCTCTCCATTCTGAATTGAAACCACAATGTGGAACTTCAGACCTGAAATAAATTTGGTGACCAAGTGAATTCTTTTGCGAGAAATAGGTTTATGCCTTAACTCCTTCTTTTAACTTCTTTTAACTTCTTTAACTTCTTTTAACTTCTAACTTTTTGGCCTGAGTTTATCTCATATATGAGATAAACTCGGGCCGGGGAGTGGTTGGTTGTTTGTAAATCGAGTGCATTTGCTGTGCACGCAGTCCAGTGTTCTGCGGCCCGCGAGGCTCTCTGCTTCGGGCCGGTTTCGGCATCCGGGAGTTGTGCTGTACACTTGTTTGGAATTGTTACCTTTCCTTCATTTGCATTCGACATTGTTTTATATCTTTGACTATGCTTGTGTTTCCAAGCTCGACTCACCATCTACCTTTGTGAGCCGTAATTCATTTATAAATAAATAAATAAATAAATAAATGAATACGAGACAGGTGCATAATATCCTCGTATAGGCAGGTACCTATTCAAACTTTCCAAACTTGAAACCCCCTAAACTTCTCCCATGCATGCTGCGGTGCCCTTTTTAATGGGTGCAAGTGGAACCGGATTGCGAACCACGTGTGGCGGCGGTATGAATGCACTCATAGGTACGTGTAAATTATTGCGGCTGTTCAGATTTTAGTAAAGTATCCATGCTGCAGAAATTAATGATCCTCTTTAACAAGCGAGGTCAAAATCTGACAGCTCCAGAAACCCTTGTTGCAATCTGGCGCTTTAATTTCTACCGCCTGCATAAGAGTAAAAGGAAAGAAAAAAAAAGTTTCGGAGGCAACAATAATTAAATGGGAAGAACACATGTATGGGTACATTAATTCCGCCGCTTATCTACAAGAGATCCCAAAGCGAAAAGTTTCGTCCCCAACGATTGATTTTTCAGTGGAGAGCTGCAGGATGGGCCCACACGTGCGAAACCAAATTTTGACACCAATTTTTGGATATATTTGAATCTATGGGTTCATCAGAATCTATAATGACACGTCCCGCAGGTCGCGTATCTATAAAGTACAAAAGTGCGCGAAATTTTTTAAGCTCTAACTGAACCGAATGAGTTTCGACTGATTTTTTCTACAGCCTTACAATTATTATAAGCGCACATAAAGAGAAGCCCAAAAGAATCTGGCCATGACAAAAGCACAAAATGAGATTTTTATCATATTTTGTGATTTAAAACGTTTTGGTGCATGTAGGTGTCTTCATGCGCATACGATACATGTGTACCATTATTACGTGTACTCCTCATTCCACTTGAAGATATATGAGCGAAGAATGCTCCCAAGTGTGCTCAGAGATGAATTCAGAATTCTTTCAACAATGAAAACTCGGTCGAAAACTTCATTCTCGCTGGCATAGAAATTAAAGTTTTTTCTGTGTATTTAAATGGAAGAGTGTGAAGCATTCTCAGCTCGCATCTTCAAGTGGAATGAGCTCCAGGTCGATACCTGATGTGGTTGGAGACAGAAAGAGTTTAAAATCACAAATTTTACGAGAACAGCAAGTTCAATTTTTTCCGTGGCCTGCTGCTGACAGACTTGCTGCATTGTACTGTCAACTGCAAAATCAACTGCGGAACAAGCTAAAATAGAAATCTTTATTCAAATGCAATCCGAAATCAGAAACCCAAAGAATGTAATTAGGTATATCAGATATCGTTTTCTTATTCTATGTTTGTCTGTTTAAGTTTTCTCTTGGACCATTTCATATAGGCAAAATATACATAGTGCCTTTTTTTTATATCGTGCACATGCTGCCTGATTTTTGCCAGATTTATCACCGTCTTTTATTTCGTAAACTTTTCTGCCACACCATTTCGGCTGCTTGGAAGGCGGTCATTGCAGTCGCAGTGCAGGGTGCGCATTTTTTATTGGGCCATATTCATTGGGCGTCGTGTTTGACTGGACAATTCGTCCGCCATCCAGACACGTAAAGTGACATGCCAGCTGCACCATACCGAGCTTTTCTGATCGTGCCCACGCCTCCGCCAATACCAAGCCAGAGTTCTTTGCGGGGTTCAATCTTGGAAACGGGGGGTCGGAGATTTCGATTCGCATGACCATCAAGAACATTCCCATCAATCATTCCCCTTTTTACTTAACACCCTGTATACGATGCATAACATTTGGAACAACCTGTAGTTTTACATCAGTTGTATTTGCAACAATAATTGTCCCAACTTTTACGCTCTCCCTGTTTTCAACAGTCCAAATTGTTGTGTGACAGGCGAAAAGACAAGAATCCTTTTAAATATTGTGAGGAAAGCAGGATCATCGAGAAAAACGCGAAACACCTAATGACTTTGAAAAATCGCTATTTCAACGCACTGAATCCCAAATTGGTTAAAATCATTTGAGCTTGGCATGTACTCAGCTCACAGGATTCAACGACGGAACAACAATGGCAGAATAAACGAGAGAAAATGCAGATGACAGATTTCGGCAGTTGAGAATTCGATGAGAATGGTTTTAATTTTTTCCTGAAACTTTCACTTTGCATTGTTTGATTATTCACCCTACAAAAATGAAATGAAACTGTAAAAACTACACACCAAAGTGGCAGCAAATTGGTGTCAATTTCCCTCTATTTTGGGGCAATGATGCCATAACCAGAAATGGTAACACATTTTCAGGATAACCGATGGATGAAAGGTATTCTTTTTCTTGCTTTGACATCAGCCGCCATTGGACGGATTGCCACCGCAATTGGGCGTGTTACATTTTGCTACCAATTTGCCGCATTCCCCATTGCAATTCACCCTCGGGTTTAACTTAGTAGCCTATAGCTCATTCCACTTGAAAATATGAGCTGAGAATGCTCATAAAGTATGCTTAGAGGGTAATGAGAATTCCTGCAACAATGAAAAAATATGAAAGCCGACAGAGAACTGGGGATTCGGCACAGAAATCAAAGTTTCGCTGAATGTTTGAATGGAAAAGTGTGAATCATTCTCAGTTTATATCTTCAAATGGAATGAGCTGCATGAATGGATAGATTGTGCTATGAAAACTTTAATTTCTATGCACAACGCTTATTCCTTTTCCATTGTTGTATTGAAAGATGCATCTGTCTGTTGAATTGGCTCTATTGAGTTGAACCTGAGGATGAGTTGCTATACAATGGAGAACACGGCCGAATGAATTGACGGACATATGCCACTCGTCTTTCGAGATTACAATCTTTCTATAACCAAATGTGCAGCACGAAAGACGCGGCGGTGCGAGACGGCAGACAACAAAATGGGTGGACCTGCTGCTCCTTTAGCTTTAGGTCAGTCGCGTGCCCCATTTGACAAGAAGGGGTTAATTATTTCACGCAAATGCTCTTGCTGTCCGATGAGTGATCATATCATGATCAAAGAGCAATATACTTGCAGTATAATGATATTGAGGAGTCAAACGAGCTATTCTATGTACCTATATCTGGCGAATTGCGTCTCTTATCCAGTTGCCCCACTGATGTGGCGGTATTTCTTGTTGCTAATCAGTAATCTTTGGTCTTCATCGCAAGACCATACCGGCCAATTAAAATTTGATCTATTAAAATGCGTATATTTGCCATATTGCTCCGAAACAAGTGTGAATGCACAGCTATGTCCATTGAAACTGTCCTGTATGACTGTTGCGCATATTGCCCACTGATCTCCATTCAAACTGGATCGGAATAAAGAAGCGCAGCGGCACGGCATCGCGGCTTCTCTGAGTTCTCTCGCATGGCGGGCAGAAAGAGGAGACTCGGCTGGTCTCCTGTGCCCACCAATACCAGGCGCTTCCTCGCGTGTGGGGCACTCCCCGGATGCGATTTTACAAACCTTGCCGCGACTTTAGATGGCAGAGAGCGTTTTGTGCAAGAATGCTCGATTGGGGCCCTTCATTCGCAAGAAAAATATTGCTTTTTTCTCACCTAAAGCTATCTAAACCTGACCTAACCCTGTCCCCTCTCGGAAAAATCAATGCTCGTTTGGGGCCCCGAGCTGCCATCTAAAGTTGCGGCAGGGTTTGTAAACTGGCTCCCCGGATCCAGGGGTAAAATGTTTGAAACTCTGCAGGCGTTCATTTCGAAGGTAGTTTTCTTTGTTTTTTGAGAGAAAAATCCGCTGTTCTGCTGAGACGGAGAGATCTCCGGAACTGCGAAATAAATGGCTGTGAAGACTTTTTCCAACTCAACCAATTGCTGAAAAGCGAATGAAAGCTCCATGAAATTAAACAGTGAAGAAGTTTGGGCATGGGAAAACCTTCTTCCTGGATTTGAAAAAAAAAAACAATTTTTCGTTGTCGCTTCATCATTCTTGATTCTTCCGTCTGGATCCAAACAAAGACCCACTCTCCTGCCCGTCAGGGTATAGCGGCGGCGGAATTAATGTACCCATAGCCCATTCTGAATACTCGCGCCATAGGAGATTTTTGTCAGACTTTTGAGGCACGGCTGGGGCAATGTTATTCCACATCTAATGTGCGCCGCTAAATGCATTCCTTCATGTAATGTGTTTTGCGGCGCATGCGAAATGTGGAATTACATTGCTCCGTTGTTCAAATGTCTGAAAAATAAACTATGGCCTTGTTTTCAAAATGGCTCAGTATAGCTACATGTAAAAAATTGAGACAGGTCAGCAGATTTCAGCAAAAACTCCATGATGCAGAAATCAAAGATCCTCTTTTTTAACCGAGGTCAAAATCTGACATCTCCAGAAAGCTCTGTTGAAATCCGGTGCTTTAATTTCTACCGCCTGCATAAGAGTAAAAAGGAAGAAATAAAGTTTCGGAGGCAACAGTTAAATGGGAAAAACACATGCATCAATGATTATGACTGTATTTACAGCTAACTATTGTGACTTTGGTGCAGAACCTACTTTGAAAGTGGAAAGTGGAGAACTCTGAACTGCAATTTGAACTTGCGTGAGTAAAATTGTTGATAATTTTTCCTCGCATGCGTGTACACAATGCAGGACAATTTCAAAGGAACTTACTGTGCCCATATTCTGCCCAGTATTGTCTACGTTCCACAGTTATTTCGGTAATTCTTAATCCATGCGCACGAAAAAGAATTGATACGAACTACTCTCCCGCCTATTGTATTTACATGTTCATTTATTTAATTAGCATCTTCCCGAGCACACCAACACAGGGTGTGTTGGAAGGGTGTACACAAAATTTGAGGAATGAGTATAGGCATAATCCGTTTCGAAAACCTATACCCCTTATGGTGCTTTTGCCAGAAACGTTCCCCATTGTTGCCATGGCAACCGGATATTTTTTGGGCAAAAACGGATGAAGGAGTGGGATTTTAACCAAATCGCTCTCTTCCATTTCTGTTCGTTTGATCCTGAAGAACCGTGTCTGCAAATTTTATTTGATTCGGGTGATTTTTATTTTCGGACCCCAAAATGGTCCGGGGGCCATTCTGGCCCATTTTGGGGTCCGAAAATAAAAATCACCTGAATCGAATGAAATTTGCAGCCCCAGAATGAAACGAACGACAATAAAAGAGAAATAGTTTGCCAAAATCCCTCCCCTTCGTCCGTTTTTGCCCAAAATGTCCGACAAAACCCTCATTATAGGGGTGGGTTTTCGAAAAATGTATTCTTTCATTTTTGTTTTTGTTTAAATGAAGAACAATTCCTCAAATTTTGTGCACACCTTTCCGATACACCCTATATTCCATCTGAGACGTGGCTACCCCATATGTATTCCCGGGCTTTCAGGGGCCAATATAATTTCGGTGTCATCTGTTGTTTTTCGTGGGGTTTGTTTCGTGAGCGTATAGATAGTTGGGCAGATGCGCGAAGCCATTGATGTGTGATCGAAGGCACGTGCTGTGCTATTCCAACTTTGGCGGTGCCATCCTCTTTCGGGTGAGATATCAACGCTTGGTTGACCAAGCCTCGTGCCACCGGTCTGGACGCACAGATCAGAAATCCTGATAAACACACAGCACGCATTGATCATATTGATCGGAAATGCAGACATATTGGCACTGATGGTCTAGTTATCTAGTTCTAGGACTCCACAGTTGCAATTCCACTTTCATTTTGATGCATATGTTTGTATTTTTCAACAGTGCGGTTTCCGGATTCAGTTCCGTAATTCCGATGTAGGCCTGTCTGTTCGAATTCAAGAATGTAGGCAGCTACTTCAGGGTGTCTCAAAAAACAGCTGAAAAAATAATTCGGTTCATATTGAATCACTGAATGAAGTAAATACACTTTAAATCAGAGCTTTCCGAATGGAGCACAATCGGAGCACCTTTTTTAACACGGGATTACCCATGTGCAAGTGTTCCTATCGGATTATTTTTGGAACACGGAAAGGATAATGTGTTCTTGAACGTTGTTTTCCTGTTACAAATTTGGAACACACACACACACGCGTGATTTGGAGCGCATGGAGTGTTCCGACTCGCTTATGTGTTATGTGTTTCAAATTTGCGACAAGAAATGGCGTTCTAAGAAAAATGGTGTTCCACACAACGTATTCGAAAAACATTCCGAAGGAAACCCCCTCCTAACACAGCCCAAAAAAAGCTGCATACCAACTAAAGAAAGGATGTGGAAGGAGACCATCAGGAAACCTCATCTGGCTTTTGCCACATGCAAATGGCCCCATGACTGTACCACAAGCAAGCCAGCCGTATGTAAAGGTTTTAGTTTTAGTTTAGGACAGAAATCTAATTTGTCTGGTGTGATTCTCAATAATCTTCTCTTTCTTCTTTGACGACCTTTTGAGCATGACACTTCATCTTGGCCTGTCACATCACAGCTGTTCAGCACGGCTCCATCTCCAGAGATCATGTGTTTCCCATAGAGCTCAAGCGTAGCCTCCGAGAGAACAAGGCCGTTGCGCTGGTTTGGTGACGTCACAAGACCCGACGGGAAACTGCGAAGAAATGCATTGGGAGGAATGGGAAGGCGCAGAGAAAATTGTTCGTTCTTGAAATCTCGGGAACAGATTTGAGTGCGGAATGTTTCAATTGAACACAAAAGGATCACAGGACCTTCACGTCGCAAAAATGACACCAAAACACTCAAAAAACGTCCTTCAAAGTCCAAAAAGAAGGCAACTTCCCAATTCTCCGCAGTCCCGCAGTCTGGGATGCAAGCGCAGTTCAAAATGCTCACGTCGGTGCAACCATGTTGGCGTTGTTTCTTAAAAGGACAGTTCTGAGGGATTAATTTCAAGATGCTTCGTTGGTTCAGTGGTAGAATTCTCGCTTTAGATGCGAAAGGGCCCGGGTTCGATCCCTTGTGCCTGCGGAAATTTTTCAAATTTTGCAAAAGTTTCTGCCACACATTTTTAATGATTTTGCGATTTTTTCCGTTGCAACGTGGTTTTGACCTGCGGAAGAGTTGTCGAGGAAGCTTTCACCTTTCCAAAAATGCTAAAATGATTGAATTTGAACACCAAAACCATATCAAGACACATTTCGACGCGTGTTCTTGCGCCAAAAACAAACATGCGCTTCCATGTCGCATTTTCTCTTGATAAAGAGTCAAATGGTGTTCAAATGCAATGATTTTGGACTTTTTGGAAAGCTGAAAGTTTTCTCTACAACTTTTCCGCAGGTCACAACCACGTTGCAGCAGAAAAAATCGCGCAATTAATCAAAATATGTCAGGAATCCGGAATTCTTTTGCATCTCAACTTGAACACTTTCATTCCTGAAATAATTTCGTTTTTTTCCTGCAAAAAGTCAAGAACCATGACATTTTTGAAATCACACTTTTTTTCGCTTTCTTCCATGAAAAATTTCATCAAAATCCGTCGTCTAGATCAAGAGAAATGGAAGTTTCCTTGGGCGCCGCGCCGCGGTCCGCCATGCGGACGCATTTCAAAACGCAAGGAAACATCATCCGGTCCTGTGACGTCACACCAATTTTTAATTTCTGCGCAATGGCCTTGTTCTCTCGGAGGCTACGGCTCAAGTCGCGGAACGCTCTGCCAATCAAGTCTCCTTTGTTGAACTCTGTAAAAAATTTTAATCGGAACCATTCGTGTTGATTGGAAATCTCACACCACTTTTCTAAAAGCAAGCAGCCTCCATATACGTAGAGTTAATTGTCCTCGTTCATAATCAAGTTTTGGCTTTTACCATCTGTGTATGTTAGTTGTCGTTAAACTTATCCTTTCTTTATTGTTATACATTTGCATTGTGAATTAAGCAAATGAAAGACAATTGATTGATTGATTGAGGTGTCGAGGTGAAGCCGCGCCCAAAGCTGTGACACGCCAAGAAGAAGTGTCACACTCAAAAAGTCGTCAAAGAAGAGAATAGATGGATTTTGGTTATTGATGGATGTCGTTCAAATATTGACGGAAATCGTTTCAAATGACCCAATCGATGCCACCCTGTACACAATGAGCGCGAAATACCAATAGCGACGGTCGTAAATATATGCTGGTCTCAATCAATCGTCCACTAGATAACCCCCCTCTTCGATTACAGCGTGATGCGCATCTGCGGCTTCCTTGACGGGTGCAAGCACAAATTTTCTACCGGAAGTGGATTTAAAAAAAAAACACAAAACAAATGAACGCTGCAACGTTGGATTTTCACCCATGATTATTTGGTATAAACATGCATGCCGAACCTTAACAAGCGGTTCATTTCTGGCAATTTGTCAATTGCTGCAGACCATGTCAATTTGAATACTGTAGACGAGAACAGTGTGTAATTTGGGCACAAGAAGGGACCGGTGACTGGGGCAGAACGAACTGAGGCAGAATTGGACTGAGGCAGAATTTTTGCATTTTTGGAGGTTGATTTTTTTAATTTCTCCGGGTTAGGTTAGGTCAGGTCAGGTTAAGTTGAGTTAAGACAGGTGTAAGCTACCACCTCCATATGCAAAAACACCCTCCAAAACTCCCTCATTTGTCCAATTCTGCCTCAGTCCACTTCTGCCTCAGTCCACTTCTGCCTCAGTCCGTTCTATCCCGTCCCCCGATCCCACAAGAAATGTAAATACAGAAGTGGAGAGACAAGGGCGAGTGGAAAAATATACTTCGATGTCAATATCGCCTGAATGTGACAAGGGTTTCTTGACTTTTACAGACAGTCCC